>PVJS01007888.1:0-54691 GCA_004027185.1 Glis glis
ACTTCTTTCTTGCCCTTCCCCTTCCTTTGTACCACTTCCTTTGCACTACTGAGGGTTCTCTGTTGTCACTGGAGTCCCTTTTGTGTCCCCACTACTCCCTAAGTTGCACATATTAATGAAAACATATGTCCCTCCTTTTTTTGTGATTGGCTAATCTCACTTAACATAATGTTCTCCATATCTTTACATTTTCTTGCAAATGCTATTATTTTGTTCTTTATTGCTGAGTAGAATTCCATTATGTGTATTTCCCATAATTTTGTAATCCATTCATCTGTTGATGGACATCTAGGTTGGTTCCATAATTTGGCCACGGTGAATTGTGCTGCTATGAACATGGGTATGCATATATTACTATTGTTTTCTAGTTTCAATCCCTTTGGTATGATACCCAGTAGTGGTATAGCTGGATCATATGGTAGATCCATTCCCAGTTTTCTGAGGAATCTCCATACTGATCTCCATAGTGGTTGAACTAGCTTGCAATCCCACCAACAGTGCAGAAGAGTCCCGATGTCCCCACATACTTACCTTGCAGGGGAGATACCATGCTCAGGCTTGTATTTTAATGTGCGCAAGAACACCTTGATCCCTATTGTTTTTCCCTAGGGCATGATTCTCTGCTCCGTCTCAGCTGAAAGTCTAAAAGTTAATTTGGTCATCTCAATAGCTCTTCAATTAATCCAGTTATTATTTATGATTCCCTTATCAATATTATGTTACATTTCTTATTACATGCTTTTGGTACATCATTCCTGTTGTATTAGTCATGGAAAATTTCCTTAGGTGAAAATACTTGAAAAATTCTACAAACTATAGCCCCTCGTGAAGAATCACAAGGTGTAATAGTTAAGAAAGATTCTTAGAAGTTCTATAATATAGAACCCTGTCTGATTGAGTTTAGCTAAGCATTTCCCAAACTTATTGGGCCACAGCAGACCTTCATCCAATGGCATTCCATGTTGGGAAATGTTCCGAATACTTTGTTCAAATTTTTTTTTCCCCTTCATTCCATTTTATTTTCTGCCACCAGACTTATCTTTCTAAAATTATATGGTTGATATCATGCTGGGTTTAAAACCTCTAAATGGCTTCACATTAGCTATAGAATAAATTTAAGCTCTTGACTACAGTATTCAAAGATTGCAGTTTTTTCTTTTATACAAAGATTGATGAAACAGGGGTATTGAAACAGAGGTTCTTATCCAGTGAATCTCAATGAATGAAGTCCAAGGACTAGCAAAGGGTATAGAAATATGAAAGTTTATTTTAAGTTAGGGAAAGATAGAGGACAAAGCAGCCCCCCAAAAAGGGGGGTTCCAGGAAATAGAGTGACCTCGAAGCCCTTGGGGAGTGGGCTTTTAAACCTTCCTGAGGTTTTCTTTTCTATTTTTTTTTTTGTGGTACTGGGGATTGAACCCAGGGACATCCTACCTCCGAGCTATACCCCCAGCCCTATTTTTTTTTATTCTTTATTTTGAAACAGGGTCTCACTAAGTTGCGGAGTGACTCACTTAAGTGGCTGAGGCTGGCCGCGAACCTGTGATCCTCTTGTCTCAGCCTCCCAAGTACTGGAATTACAAGCATGTGCCATCACACCAGGCTCTTCCTGAGGTTTTCTATCTGATTTTTTATGATTGGTCAGAATGGGGTTTTGGGAAACCAATGATCTTTGCACAATTTTGATTCTTAATTTGAATGATTATCTGTGGGCTGGTCAGGGCCCCATTCCCTGGTGCCCGCCGGTCTCTCACCTTCCTACTCACCTCCTCCAACCTCACAGAAAGGGGATGCAGATGACCACTTTAATTTTTCCTGTTCCCAGGTGCTCTGCCCTGCCTCACTGAGTTCAGAGAGCAAGTTCTGTGCACTTGATGGATGAATCTGTCCAGGCTTCTCCTCAGCTCCATGTCTTCCTTAATATCAGTCAGAAGACTTGAGCATTCTCATTCACTTTTTTTGTCTTACTACTTTGAATCTTTGCCTGTCTTTAATTCTATCAACCCAAATTCTTCATTTAAAGAGAACTCAACCATAATTTACAACCATTATAGTTGTAAAGTACTTCTCTTACTTTCTTCACATCCCTAAAGAAATGAATCACTCCCTCAGGGATGTCCCCATTATGCGTTCAATATCCTCGTGATGGTTAGTCTGGATTGTCAACTTGCCTGGATTATGAAACACTTACGATGATGTGAATTTGGGTGTGTTAATGAGATGATTGGTTTATGTAATAGCAGATTGAAGGGAAAGTCCTGCCCTGAATTTGGGCAGCAGTGTTCTGCCTAGTGCAGGACCTGGATACAAAGGAGAAAGCTCTGGGAAGGCATGCATGGTTCTTCCTGAGAAAAATGTGTCTGCTCTTGCCTGGGATACTGGCCTTCAGTTCTTCAAACTGGACTTTCACATCGTTTCTTCTGAGAGTTTCCTGGCCTTTCAATCTTGTACTGGGACTGCATTACTGGTCACTCATGTTCTGGGACTCCAGCTCTTGGACCACTGGCTCTCCATGTGCAGATGGCCACTTGGGACTATACTGCTTTGGACTGTAAGCTGACTTGACAAATCCCCTTTTACTCTATTCCATCCTGTGGGTTCTGTTACTCTAGTGAACCCTGACTAATACAACCCTTCTCTACCTATTTTACTCCACGTATATGGCCTGATTACATCTTAAAAAGTCCAATCTAGGGTTTCTCCAGCCTTAGTACTATTGATATTTGGGGTGGGATGACTCTGCTGTGGAGAATTTTCCCAATAACACTGGATACTCTTCAGCACCATACCTGGCTTCTGATCACAAGATGCCAGGAGCACCCCAGTAGATTATGATAATCAAAACTATCTCCATATATTACCAAAGGTCTGCTGGGTGGGGTTGGGGGATGAAAGTCCAGAACCACTGTTCTAGATCAATCTTAAACATTTTCCTTGTCTGAGCCAATGCCCATCAAATATTCACTAAATTCAACCTAAAGGAATTGTTCTTATCTGCCTTCTTGAAGATTTGATTGTACTTAACAAGGTCAGAGAAAAAAAGATAAGAAAAAAATGACATTTTATTTTATATACTTATTTTTGTTTTTATTTTTATGGGGATTGAACCCAGGGGTATTCTACCTCTGAACTACACCCCTAGCCCTATTTTATTTTTATTTTGAAACATGGTCTCACTAAATTGATGAAAGCCTCACTAAGTTGCTGAGGCTGGTCTCAAACCTGTGATCCTCCTGTCTCAGCCTTCCAAGTACTGGCATTACAGGTACGCACCACCGTGCCAGCAAAAATGACATATTTTAAAATGCTGTCATTTGGGAAATCTTATGAACATCATTGCTTTCTAATTTTAGATTTATCTAAGCCAAACCTGAGAGCATTCAGGACAAATCCTCCCCCATTCAAACATTAGCCAGTCCTGGAAGTTTTATTACTCATTTCTAGGATTTTGTAATTCAAACATCTTCTTTTGTTTTGCACTCTCTCAAATGCTCCTGATTTGGTGAAGTGAATACACAATTGAGCCATTAAGACTTGTTAACTGCATTAATTTGTCTTTTTCTTTCTGTTTCTCATTCATTAATGATACATAGCGATTTGTCTCCAGAGACTTTTTTCATCCTTTCAGAAAAAAAACCTCATATTTTATTTCTTACAAAGCATTGTCTTGTGGCATGAAGACTCATCAAAGTCGTAATTACATTTCATTTGTCTACATTGATCTGTCTGTCATCTGTAAGCATCTGAGCCGGGTCCTTCTGCATCTGTATCACACTTTGCCTACATACTTACCAATCCGTGATGGTTTCTTAATGAGTATAATCTATGTTTGGCACTCTCTGCCTTTAATTTTCCAGGCTGCACAACCAGGTTTCTTACAATCTTCTAGCTGTCCCCAGGCAAAAATAATGTTGTTTATTTTGTATTTTCATTTATAAAAATTATGAAAAGATACCATTAACCTTGATGTTTATCCACATACTCCATCTGCAACAGCAATCTCTATGTTTTATTCACAAATACCCACCTCCCACTTTAGAGGAAGGGATGAATTTAAGAGGTTCAAAGGCATCTGCATGGAAGGGATGTTACCTGAATCTTATCTGAATATCTGGGTTTGAACTTCCTGAATCTCACATCTCAAATACTAAGCTTGAAATTAGAGAGCACCCTCTCTCTCTCTAGACTTCCTGCGTTTAAGAGAACTAATTCAGGGGAAATCTGTAGAGGCAGGGGACATGAGTCCCTGATATTTAATTAAAACTACCACAGACACTTTGTCCTTTAGCATTGTTTAGCATGACACATTATTTTGGACTATAAGGATTCATTTGAAAACTTTCAATCGACAACTTCAGAAACTCTGGTCAACTGGCATTAGTAGTTTGCATTTTTAAAAGAAAAGATAAAAATCAAGTTACAAATAAATAAAAAGCCTTAGGAATGCTGCTCCTCCAAACTGACCCTTCAAATTCAGGTTGAGATTTGATAATCAGTAGTAGACACTTTTCATTTCATTTGGTTTTGCCACAGCAGGTGGACAGATGTAATTTTAATCTAAATACAAAATAATGGCAAAAGAATTGGCATGACGTCTGTCCCTTCTCCCTCATTTTGGCTCTTATGGTGATGTTTCTATTGCCCATTAATCCTATCTAATCTATAGGGGCAACTAAATATATTCTCACAGGCATGCTTAGTCACATTGCGATTTATATTCGCTAGACGAAGAAAACATGAATTGGAATAATTCCTCATTTACTCCACACTTGTCACACTTAGAAATACATTTTATCTAATGTCCATTTTTCCCTACCTTAGAATTAAGTTGCAATACTTGCCTCAGGATTTTCATTGACTTTCTCTGGTTTATTTGAATTTTTTCCAAGAATGCCCCAAATTCTGAAAACATCCACAAACCTAGATCAATGTTTTGTGAAGGATGGATGTTTGGACCAGCAAGAATCGTGTAGTATGCCTAGAGGGCTCATCCCAGATATACTGAATGAAAATCTCTGAACATAGCTACCAACACTGTGCATCTTAACAGGCTCCTTCTAAGGAGTTCTAGAACGAACTGATGTTTGAAGTGACTTCCTTAGAAAGAGACTCCTAGATTTCAAATATGGCCCTAGGTGGCTAAGTACATTAATCTGGGTACTTCTCTTTCTTCACTCTGCATTGGAATCTGTAGGCATATGTAAAACAGACCCAATCTCTGCACTACAAGTTTGGTCAAGCCACGGTCATCTCTTGCCAAGGTCACTGCCAATAATCCTGAGCTTGTTTCTTGCTTCGACCCTCATTCTTCTGTATGTCAACACAGCTGCCAGAAAACCCTCTTCAAATGTAAGTCTAACCCAATGCCTCCCATGCTCAGATCCCTTCAGGGGCTTCCTGCCTCTGAGTGGAGGTCAAAGTCATCACAGTGACCCACAAATTGTGATGAGGATGCTGCTCTCACCCCTGAGATAATGTACTCCTTAATTAATTCATTAATCAAAGCCCCAGTGCTTTTCCCTGTCTCACTGCTCCCTGGTCACACTGATTCCTTGCTCTTCCTCGATTTGTTGGTCTTGCTCCCCACTTCCGGTCACCAGGATTGATTGCTCTCTCCCAGTTATCTGCCCAGATTATTCTATTACTTTTTCTGATCTGTGTTTAAAACAGGATTTTCCTTACTTAAAGTGAGACTGCTCTGCTTCTGGGCACTCCCTCTCCCTCTTCCCTGAGGTTTTGTCTCTCTCAAACTTATCACCATCTACCCATCCTCCATTCTGGACATTTTTCTTATTTCATTTATTATAGTCCCTTTCTCCAACTATAAGGGCTGGACATTTTTATAAAAAAAAAATTGATTTTTCTCACTGCTATATCCCAGTCCCAGAATAGTGGAATATGATAGAGACTAAATAAATACCGTTGAATGAAATGAATAAATGATCTCATCATAACAACCCTGTAATTTAAGGGCTGTTATCTCTATGAACAGATAAGGAAGCCAAGGCTTATATAACAAAAATAAATAACTCACCCAAAGTCCTGTGGCCTATGAAAAGTAGTGCAGAGCTTGCCTCTGATTTCAAAGCAAGTATCCATTCTGCGACTGAGCAGTGTGATTCCACAATAAGGTTTATATATTCTTTCAGTTCAATTTCTTCTTCGTCCAAATACAAAAATGCTTGCAGCCAAAATCACCAAATGATCAGAATGGAAGAGAGACCTGGGACAGCACATGGCTATAGTGAAGGGATAGGCAACTCCCCTTTTCCTGCCCCTTTCTGAGATCCATGAGCCCCCACATTCTTCCTTTAGGGGTTCTTTGGTGCACATGTCTGGGCATATCCACTTGAATCTAAAGCACCCATGTTTCTTGCCTCTTGATCTTTTCAGGTGCAGAGACTTGAGAAAATTGTTCTTCTTCATTTGTACCAAATTATCATGGTGAGTTCAAGCAAGATCTTACTTCCCTTATCTTTAGTTTTCTCCCTTCATCCCTGACCTCCACTCTCACTGTTTTTAACCTTGGACATTTACTAAAACACATATAGTATGTCTCTAAATGCATATGCATCTTTATAAAAAATGAATATGGTACTGTTGTTAGTATTTATGTGTGCATATATGTGTTAAATTTATATTAATGGGTTATGCTATAAATATTTTTCTGTTTCTCACTTGTTTTTACAAAACATTATGTTTTTGAAATGTGTGCACTTATTCCTACAAACATACAGTATATCCCATAGCATGCCTTCCTGATATTTTGTTATCCATTTCTCTAGTTGTATATCTCAACTCATGTTATTTTTGCTATTATGATCAGGAAAAGGGAAATCAGTAAAGACTTAATGTGATTTGCCCAAGGTCAGAAAGCAGCTTAGCAATATAGTAGAGAATAAGATTTAGGTCTCCTGATTTCTGACACAGAACTCTGTAATGTTTTGTGGAAGCAAATAGATGTATTAAAATATTTAAAAAGTGATGATTTTATGTATTCTAAAGGTCCCTGTCTTGGTCAACATTCTCGCTGTGTAATGCAAAACAATGGACCACATAACTTAGAGAAAGGAAGATTTATTTGCTCACAGTTTTTTGGATATTTCAGAGTTTCAATCCATGTCAGACTGGGTCAGTGGAGCTCAGGTCATGACAGCAAGAAGCAGAGAAAGGGAGAGAGCAAGGATTCTTCTCTCACATCATGGAGGCTGGAAGCAGAGAAAGCAGGTAAGCAAAGGGATTCAAAGACAAAAGCACAATCCCTAAGGCCACACCCTCAGGGACCCACCTTCTCCAGCCACACCCCACACCTCACCTCACACTAGGTTACCACCCAGTAAATCCATTAAAATGGATTTATCCACTGCTAATATTACAACCCTCATGACTTAATTACATCAACTCTAAACATTAATACATGAGCTCTTCAGAGGACATTCTATATCTAACCATAACAGTCCCACTAATATCAAAAGTATAAATGCCATAGGATTGGCAATAAATGGACTGGCATAATAAACCGAAATGCTATCTCCATATATTATAAAACACAAATAAAGTTTATGTACCCACATGCAAAGTTTGCATAAAACACCATAAAATTATTTAAAACTGCCCTACTCTGATGATAATGGTATATTATTTTAAAATGTGTTCAAATATGACACTCAGAAGAAATTCTTAATCTAACATTTACTGTATTGAAAATATTTTATTGGCACCTTGAGCAGCTGATGGCTTCTTGGACTCTGAGAATCAAACAATAAAGAAGGATTCAAAGGTGGAGTTAATTCATCCTCAACATGAGTCATGTCATTAAAATAGTATTAGAGATATTCAGAGAAAACTGGCAGCACCAATCAGTGATGAAACAAGTTTTTCTTTCCTTTACAAATTTAAAGAATACAAATTATTTTAGCTTTTCTAATGAGTAACATAAATATGGACAGAAATAGCTTATCTGTTACAACCATCAGACCTTACATTCACTTATACTTGGATTATTTTAGAGTTGAGGGATTGATAACAGGTTTTTTTTTTTTGCTTTTTTTAAATCTCAGTATCACCATGTGTCCCACTCCTGCCCTTCTTTCCCCCAACTTTGTTATTTCTTGTGTGTCAGATCTGCCTCCATTGTGGACGTGTAGATTATAGGCCTCTTGGAAGGTAGGAAAGATGTCTTATAGACATTTGTTCTCACAGAAGGCGTGACATACATTAGTCACGGGATAAATATTCAATAAAAACGTCATGGCTTGGCCAAGGAAAAATAAAATAGTTTGTGTCCAAGGAAAAATGACTAATGTTTTGATTGAAGGGGCTTTAATTTAACCCAAGATCCAGAGAGTATGGAGATTCTTCTTACTGGAAATCAGAAATAAGTGAGGAAGGCCAGAGGGGTGGTTTGTGGCAATTATTCCCAGATCTACCGGATCAGGCTTTGAGTTGTATCAACGAGAAAATATCCACTAAGTTTAACACTTCCCAAGAAGATGCTAACTCTACAGTCCACCAATTCTTCTTTTTATTCTTGCCTTTAGGCCACTCAAATTCCAAATCCCAGCTACCCTCATGCATACACCAGAGTCATCCTTTTTATATTGTTGTTCCCTCTAAAACATAGATAAAAACAAAGAAAGTTGCTGAGACTTTTGAATGACTTTCTTTGAAGGGAACAGCACAAATTCATACACAAAAGCTGCTGCCCTTGAATTCCCTCTGGGCCTGATTCTAGGACCTCTAATCTTTGGGTAATAGCTCTAATTTGGCTAATAACTAGGATAGGAATAAAAGAAAAAATACAATTCAGATAAAAACAATCACCCCCCTAAAGCCTATCTTTTAATGGATTTGAAATCTGAAGGTCAAGGACATTTTTATTCCATCGTTTTCCATATTTTACTTTCTTTTAAAACTCTAAAATGAAATGTAAACCATGTGTACACAAAAACATGTATCATTCTAGCATTCACAAACAACTTGTTTCCCTTAGTTTAATATTAATTTAAACTTTTAACTCAAGGTAACAACAAATGTTTAGAATTTTTCCAAGCAGCACACCATGTTGTTTTAAAGATATATGGAATAAGTGCTACTGATCACCTTTAAAAATTTTTCAACTCGCAAGTTTACACCAAGGCTTTAGGAATTTCAATTATCAGAGCTTTGAAAATGATTTATTTCAAAACTCAAACCAACAACATAAAATGTTGAAGAAATGAATATAGCCCATTAATAAATGCTTTTGTTGAAAAGGGAGAAAATAGACCCTTTGTCTGCCTTGGCTCCAGTATTTAGCAGTTGGCATCTAATTAATTAGTTATCAGGGTTGGAATCACACAGCGAAGCAATTCCCTTTCTCCTGATTATGGATTGCATTTTGATGGTAAAATTGTTGGTTGTGTCCCTCCTTAGTGACAGATTTTGTGTGATTAATGTCTCTGGTGTCTATTTTTCTCTGTCACCTTCACACAATAGATGCCACAAAATCAGCATCACCAATCAAAATGTAGATTCCATCTTCTCAGAAAAGATCACCTTCTGTCTTCTCTCGCCAAGGCTGATCTTTGGCTTACCCTAGTTGAAAATTAAGAACAAAATGAAAAAACCATAAAGTTGCCACACCTACAATTGTGAGTTATTTTAAAACAAGACTGAATAGTCTGAGCTTCCCTAGATTTTTTATGCAGAAGTTACCACTTGCAAGTAGTTCATTAGATGTACTTGTTTTAACAAAATGCCATTCAAGGAAACATTGTTTTCTACAATTGACCTAAACACTTGGTCACTCAACCATGATTCCGTACATTTTTGTTTGTTGACACCCTCAGGCAAGCACACCTGAACTCATAAACATTTGCTCAATATCATACGATATACTTCTGGTATAGTTAATCCAAATATAACCTCACAGTGCACTTAGCTGGTGAATTTGTCACACCAGCTGTCTGTAAAGAAAAGCAATCTCTTTAAGGTAACTTAGAAGCCATAATCTATAGACAGAATGGTATGTTTAGGAAGCAGGGCTTCACTTGAGACCATATTTTATCAGAGGTTCTGGGCTCTCCTCTTGCTCCAGTTTCATTTCCCCATAAACTAATTTCCTGTGCATTCAGATGTTAATCTCTTCTCTTTGTTGTCCCCATGGACCTTCATTGCCCTCCCTGGATCACACTCTGCCCTAACTCCAGCAATTAGCTCAATAGCTCAGCTTCCACGAAGCCACCTTCCTTCTTTGAAAGAGGCTTCAGTGAGGATAGGGTCTTACAAGACGATGGGTTTCAGTGCCCAAGGGTGGGGCTCATTTCTTGTCTAATCATTTAGGTTCAGTAGAAGCATTATCATATGGCACAAAATATGGATTCTAAGCCAATTTTGGGGGGTTATATGGGTGGGAGATGTCCCCTTAGAAGAAGAGACTTATATAGATGATGACTTAGTCCATTTTGTGCTGATAGGATAGAAAACCTGAAAATGGGTGATTAAGAAGGAACACTCACTTATTTCCTTCACAGTACTGGAGTGGGAAGTCCAAGACCAAGGTGCCAGCATCTGATGAGGACTAAAGCATCATCCCATGGCACCCATGGCAGAAAGGAAAGAGAGAAAGCAAGAAATTAAACTTGCAACCTCAAGCTCATTTGTAATCAATCAGCGTTAATCCAACCATCAGAGTGGAGCCTTCATGACTGAAATACCTTTCATGAGGCTCCACCTTCCAATACTGTTTCACTGGGGATTAAGTTTCTAAAGCATAGCTTTGCAGGACACATTGAAACCATAGCAGATGCTTACCGTAAACTGTGTGTGGTATAATAGATTGGTTGTTTGTCTTATCATAATTAAGTTTACCTTCATTTTGTAAGCAATTTCAATGATGGATTTTGAAGGTAGCAACAACAAAGTTGCTGATGGTCAGGGCCCAGATAGTTCTTCTGGCTTGAGTGAAATTGGATTTTCATGAACTGAGTTGAGAAAACTAGAAGGCGTAAGTGAGTTGGATGTAGTGGTGGAGGGTTATTGGAAGCTGAGTTTGGAATATGTTAAGTTTGTGATGTCTGTTGGATATTTAAGAAGTGTCAAAGTCTTGCAAGAAGTTGCTTACTTAGATCTGGAGGTCAGTGTCATATTCTTAGTTGGATATATAAGTTTGGTAGTCATCCACACACAGGTGGTAACCAAAGCCAGGAAGCCAGATGAGATCTCTTAGGGACTGAGTACTACTAGTAAAAATAATAGGTTCACTGAGTGCAGTACACCAGCATTTAGAAGTAGAAAAATGATAAGGAATAAAAAAGTATATGAAAGAAGATAAGAGAAAAATAGTTGGTTGTGGTTTCCCAAGAGACAAATTTTAAGATAATGTTAAACTATATCAAATGCTGCTGATAGCTAAAGTGAAATTGGACAGTGAAAATAAAGTTATCATTGTATTTAGTACAGTGAAGGCTGTATTCATCTGCCAAGACCACCATAACAAAATACCATGACTTGGTGACTTAGACAACAGAAATTCATTTGCTCAAAGTTCTGGAGCTGGGCGCTTGTAATCCCAATACTTGGGAGGCGGAGACCAGAGGATCCGGGTTCACGTCCAGCCTCTGCTACTTAGTGAGGCCCTCCGCAACTTCGTGAGACCCTGTTTCAAAATAAAGTATAAAAAATAGGGCCGGCGGTATAGCTCGGAGGTAGAATGTCCCTGGGTTCAATCCCCAGTACCGCAAAAAAAAAAAAAAAAAAATGAAACAAAAACAAAAAACAAAAGTTCTGGAGGCTAGAAGTCCAAGATCAAGGTGCTGAAAAAGATCTCCTGAGGCTCCTCTCTCTCTGGTTTGCAGGTGGTGGCTTCTCGGTGCCCTCAAGTGTCCTTTTCTCTATGCATTCACATTCCTGGTCTGTTTTTTTTTCTTATAAGGACACCAGACATATTGGATTAGGGGCCCACTCTATGATCTCATTTAACCTTAGTTACCTCTTTAAAGGCTTTATTTCCAAATACGGTCACCCTGAGGCTCAGGGCTTCAAGTGAATTTCAGACGGACAAAATTCAGTCCACAACAAAGGTAATAGATGAACTTAACAGCAATGGTTTTGGTGTCACACAGAACTTGAGTGATTTTGAGTATCTTCAAGAAAGAAAGGCAGGAGATACTTGAACACAGTGGCTATAGACAACAACTCTAAGAAGTTTTGCCATTGAGGGAAGACATGGGGGGACAGATCCAGACAGAGAGATGGAAGGAAGGGAGAGCTTATTTATTTATTTTTCACCAGGTGGTAAAGAATCAGTTAGATGTTGGGTTATCCACAGGGTGAGCTGCTTTACATGTTGGAAAAATTATCTGCTTTCATGCTGCATTGACCTTGGAGTCAGATCTCTTGGAAGCTACACAGAAACTGAGGTGAAATTTGGGAGGTAGGCAGAGGACATGATGCATTTTATGATCCTTTTGAGTATTTCAAATTTTATTTATTTGTAGGGCAGTTTAACATATTATTGTAATATAAAATTCTGTTAGCTGATTTTTCTAGACATAGTATAGAATTTGTTGCTATAAATGCGTTCCTTCTAATTCTAGGTTTTGGAGATCATAAAGGATGAACATTTTTGCAATGCTTGCACATTTTGTGACTTGTGGCACCTCAACGTAAATGTAAATAATTGCTATATCTTGGGGTTAATTGCATTAATCTATGATGGGTAAAATTCATGATTAAATGTGCATCAATGGAAAGTTCTGAACTATCATTGTTGGGTGCTAATTTCTATTCTCAGGGTAAGAAAAAGGAAATGTCTCATCTCGTGTTGGGTATTGACTGCTCTAATTTCTACCTATCAATGAATGTTCCTTCTAGAGTTAAAGAGCTTTTGAAGTATGGTATGCTAAGAAGGGCACTGAATTTGGAGTCAGGAAACCTAGATCTACATTTTAATAGCCTGATAACCCTGGTCAACTTGTTATATCTCTAGTCTTTAAGTTCTGCACCCAAGCAATAGAGATAATGCTACATATTATTAGATGTATTATTTGAAACTACACTTGTCTGGCCCAGACTTAGGCCAACTTTCCCTACAATGAAACCAACCTTGACCTGTATTGTTCTTAGTATTCTACACCCATTTGTCAATAGTATGGTCTGAGATTTTCTATAAAGTACTGGCTATCTCAGGAATATAAACCAGGGTCCTTAAGGTAGAAGTTACCTTTGAAAAGAAAAAGGAAAAGCAGAAATCTCAATGCTTACTTTAGAAATAGAGATCTAATGGGGTCAACAATTTTAGCTGCAGAGTGCCAATAAAGAAATATAGACATAGAAAGGCCAGTCCTGAAATTTATGATTTAACTATAAAGACAGAGTGAAACAGAGCCTTCAGCTAATTCAGCCACTATAGGTGGCAAATCTAGATGGGTTTGCCCTTGGTTTTCCTGTCTTATAAAACTGTAGCAGCAGGTTTAAAAGAAATTGAGTGGAATCAATTTTATTCTTTGCCTTTGTAGACAAAAGGGTATCTGGCGGGGGAAGGAGTGCTAGGAAAATGCTTTATACCAAAGAGAACTGCTGTATTGTGATTTATTCTTCCTTTAGTTTTTGGATATAGAAAGAGATAACTATGGAAAAAAGGAAGAACATAAATGAAAGTTCTTTTAGAAAATGAAATTATTCAGATTTTTCTTACTTTCTCCTGACTTTTAACTAATTGTGATGTATTAGGTTTCTTAATAATTTAAGTAGCACAAATATATACTTTATTGTCATATACAAAATGAATGCCTTCAGACAAATAATAGGCAAAGCTAATTAGCAACTTATCATTCTTATTTTGGCTGGAAGCCTCCTCTACTGAGTTCTCTGCCCAGTGAATGTAACCTAGCTCTAGAAGTGTTAATTAATCTGGTCTTTCAATAGCCATACATTTTTAAAAGGCAAGGTTATCATGTTGTCACAGCCTGAAGCTGCTTGTTCCTATTTTCTCAAAAGGGTTGGGAGCATAGTATTGTATTTCTTTATGTGATTTGTTAGAGAGAAACTGTCTAAGGAGTCTGAGAAATTGGGAATGTTTTTCTGAACTGTGAAAAGCTACACATTTTTGGTTTGTATGGGAATAACAAGGAAGGAGAAGACCACATTTCAACAAATGTTTGAATCTTATGATGTCACTAGATCAGTAATTCATGCAAGTTCAATTTATTGAACACAACTCGACATATTTTGTGCCAGTTACTTGGGATGACAGCAGTGAATATAGTCAATATCATGAATAGAGTGATATCCATTAGAACGATGGACTTCACATTGGTTCTATGTACCTGGGAGACTTGCAGAGACCTGCAGGGCAGGTGAGAGAGGACAGCCAGTTCTATAGTCATCAGTGTCTAGACAGCTGACTTCATCCTTACACTTCCCTAATCTACCTGACATGGCCCTTTCCCACTTCCCTTTCTCCTCTCCTTCCACTTATAAAGAAAGGCATGCCTCTGGGGTTCTTCCCAGAAGTGCAAGAATCTTGCAGGTACAAGATCAGTGATGATAGGAAAATGAGTCACTAAGGACTGTGTAACAAATTCCTTTATGAGTCTGGTGGTTTTCAATTATTCACTTAAATAATGAGAACCTGATTGAGTGTAAGCCTGATGGATCATGAGAACTATTTTTAGATGCTAGATTACTATGCAAATTTTGGTGTGAAACTCAAAACGTAGGTCTATAAATTGGGTCTCCCCAAACTTCCTCATTCCCAACTACATATTTATGATAACAGATTTTCTCACTACCACATCCAAAAACAGAGGCAATGATAAAAACTGGGGGGAAACTGTGATTCTGAGTCCTGCGTTATTCTATAAAATAATTTACACTCATTCATAGCATGTGATCCTAAGAAAAGGATAGATCAAAACAGTCCAGTCTATCTTAGTAAGGATTCTTGTAAAATAAAGTTTTCTTTTATATGTCCAATAATATAACCAAAATTTGTAAAATAATTACACCACTTGGTTAATTGAACATGATTAATAATTATAATAATGCCTCAATCTGGAAGAAAAATAATGTCATGTTTATAGATTTATATTTATAGTAAATTTTAAAGTAAATTTCAATGTATCTAAATGTTTTATTATAGACTAGGAGGATTGAACAATGAGTAATAATGAATGTAGAAGGAGAAAGGGTTTATATTCCAGACAGGCAACAGCATGAACAGAAATTCAGAATAGAAATACATCATGTACTAGGTTCTAAAAATAATCAGTGTAACTAGAATCGAGAACATCAATTGTCAAAGGGAAAACAGAGATACAGGAGTAGAGATGGGAGGCATTCCGACCATTAATTGGAAAGATGCAATTTATTCATTTACTATTACAGTCTACTTTTTCAAGAGTTATTAGAGCAGGGATCAGCCAACATTTTCCCATAAAGCAGGAGATAGCAGGACTTTGTGGTCTCTGTCACAACTGTTTCACTCTTCTGGTACAGCATGAAAGCTGCCAAGGGCAATATGTAAATGAGTGAGTGTGGCATTGCTCCCACAAACTTTAGTAATAGACACTGAATTTTGGATTTCATATCATTTTCACATGCCACAAAACATTTTATTTGGGATGTGTCTGTATTTTATTCTTGCCATTTGAAAGTAGAAAAACCATTCCAAGTTCACAGGCTGTACAAAAAGTCAGTTGCAGGATTGAATCCATGGCCATAGTTGTCCCTTCCCTAATTGAGACTATTTCATGGATTTTGTCACCTTCTAGCTTGGATCCTGACTTCAGACCATCATGGAGCCTCATAAAATCAAACTTTCTTTCTCCCATCTAATACCCAAATTGCATAAAAGCCAGGACTCCACAACACATAAATTTGTTTTGTATTTTGAAACTGTTGAGACTTATTTATTTATCGGTGTTTCTGTATAGGAAGCTTTAGCAATTCTGAAGTCAGCATTTGAGCCAAAATCTTCCCAGAGGATTATTCTCCTTCACCACTTCCTTTTTGAACAAAGGAGCATCTAAAATTTTATCTGAGAATTAAGAAAATAGATTTGAACAAAAAATGTCGTAGAAAAACCATGAGCTTCAGTGTTCATAACCTAAGTTTAATTCTTGTTTCCATTACCTGTCCTTGAACAAATTACATTATATCATCAGGCCTCAGTTTCCCTGTCAGTAATCACAGATGGTATAATAATAGACTTCCTTGTTTGGGTTCTTGTGACAGTTGCAGAAATGAATATAAGATGTATAGCATGAAGTACATCATAAGTACACATTATATTCCAGTTATTTAATACCAACAGTATTCTTATGAATATTTTTACTTTTGCTTTGAATCAATACAGGGATTTGGATAAATTATAATGGATTTAAAAAACTGCATGTTTTATTACTTTATGATTACTTTATGACCCATAACCTGGAAAACCAAATAATCTAGCTATGAACCTTACAGGAAATCCGCATCTTCATCACTGTTGTTTGGGAGGAGGAAAATTGTTTTCACTGGTACCGAGTCTTTGTCCCCTAACCAATGGCATCAAATACTCAAAGAATTCTGGGATATCTTTCTTGATGAGTTCAAATCCGGCCCATTCCTCTGGTCATTACCCACAATTGTGGTTTCTTCATCCCTCTCATATAAATTAGCTTTTTCCTTAATTCCAGGATTAGTTTGAACTTGAAGTTGGCTAAGTTTTAAATAATTCCCAGCCACTTCCTGGTTCATGGCCTGGAAAACCCCAAACAATTACTCTTTCAATCTTTCCAAAACCTTTCCCTAGAGGCCCTTATTCAGTACTCTCATATTTGCATCAGGGTGCCTAATTTGGTCCTGTTCCTTATTCTTCATTCTATTAACTTCCCTAAGTGCTCCATTTTTCTTCCTGGAACTGAAGTCTTGCTTATCTTTGGAAGTTTTCTTTCCAGAGTATTTGTATCTTGTTCATGAACTACAGTTATGTAGCTAGGAACCTGCCATTTATTAACAGAATTCTTGCCTTGCAGTACATGCTATTGAGCCTCCAGTCTTCTGTATCAACTTCCCCAAATTTCTTCCTGGCTGGCCTTCAATCCTTGGCTCTGTCCCAGTTTCTAGATCCTTATGGACTACGTTAGGTAGGACCGAATCTTAATGTTTTGTCACACTGTCTACAGTTTCTCATCACATAGGATTAATATGAAATTAAAATTAATAAACATATATACTTAGTGTAGTACCTGCATGATCAGGGTTCAATAGTGTTCAATAAATGATAACTATTGTTGTATTTATTTATGTATTTATTTATTTTTGGTGCTGGGGATTGAACCCAGGGACATTCTACCTTTGAGCTACACCCCCAACCCTTTCCATTTACTGCTATTTCGTTTTTGAAACAGGGCTTCCCTAGGTTGCTAAGGATCTCACTAAGTTGGTGAGGCTGATGTTGAACCTGTAATCCTTCTGTCTCAATCTCCCAAGTACTGGGATTACAGGCATGCACCACAATGCCCAGCTTATTGTTGCTGTTATTAAATCCCTTTAGAGCAATGTCTTAGTATGTTTTCTGTTGCTACAACAAAACACCTGCGATGGTGTGATTTATAAAGAAAAAAATTATTTCTTACAATTCTGGAAGCTGGGAAGTCCAAGGTCAAGGGGCTGCATCTACTGAGGGCCTTCTTGTTGGTGGGACTCTCTTTAGCATCCCAAGGCAGTGTATCACATGACCAGAGTGAGAGCAAACATGCCAGAGAGTGCTTACTTTTATGACAAAGCTAATGCCCTCAATAACTCATTAATGCATAACTGGGTTAACCCATCCATGAAGGCAGAGTTTTCATGACCCAGTCACCTCCCAAAGGTCCCACTTCTCAAGTGCCATTACATATGACTTCAGGTTGATCTTGTAGATTTAAAACTAAAATAGTGGTTACGAAAGGCTGGAGAGAGTAGGGCAGAGGGTGTGGGAGGAATAGGGGAGTTTGGTCGACAGGTATGAAGATTTAATTAGATAGGACAAATAAGTTCTGATGTTCTGACAATGTATTATATATTTAAAAATAGGATTTTAAATGTTCTCACCGAAAAGAAATGATAAATATTTGAAGAGTAGACATGTTTACCCTGATTTGAACATTATACAACGTTTACGTGTATCAGAACATCACATAACACCCCATAAATATATATAATTATTGTCAATTAAAAATAAGAACAATAAAATATGAATTTGGGGATTAAGTTTCTAGCACATTAAATTTGGGGGACACATTCAAACTTTAGCAGCCAGTATTCCCAAATTCATTATTTGAATCTTATCATTATTGGACCCCACAAGCTTTTACCTGCAATACTATTTTCTTTTTTTTTCTTGCGGTACCCGGGATTGACCGCAGGGGCGTTCTACCTCTGCGCTACGCCCCCAGCCCTATTTTTTATACTTTTTTTTAATTTTGAAACCGGGTCTCACGAAGTTGCGGAGGGCCTCACTAAGGAGAGAGAGAGAGAGAGAGAGAGAGAGAGAGAGAGAGAGAGCACTGAGGCTGGCCGCAAACCCGGATCCTCCGGTCTCCGCCTCCCAAAGTACTGGGATTACAAGCGTGCGCCACCACGCCCGGCTGCAATACTATTTTCTTAACATATTTTTATAGACTTTTAAAACATAAATAGATGTACCCTCCTCATAAGCAACCACTAGATTCAGGCTTATTTTTTTTTTAAACAGGGTCTAGCAAGTTCCTGAGGTTGCCTCAAACCTGTGATCCTCCTGTCTCAGCCTCCCAAGTACTATGATTACAGACATGTATCACAATGCCTGCCACCAGGCTGTTTGATATGCTATTTTATTTCATTGACTCTATGGTGTCATTGATTGTAAGACACTATTATTTTCTGTAACACTAAGAAAAAGTACTGTCAACTAAAGTATTCGTCCATTAATTTTAAGAGACATTTTGATTTCAGAGATGTTACAATGCCAAATAATTGAATAATTATCAATGGAAGATTGATATCTTTGGAATATCTTTGGAATCTTTGAATTGTCAACCTTTTCTTAGAATCACTATCATTTTTTAAATTTCCTTTCTTTTCAGGGCAAATAGTATACCTACTATCTTTAAAGGTTGTAAATTACTCCTGCAATTTAATAATCACTTGTGTGTATAGATGACCCTCAGCTCTATATGTTTGGGACAAACTGTGTCTTGAACTTCAGAGAGTTCTGTTTGTACAGCTGATTGACATCTCTGCATTGGCACCACAAAGGCACACCAGACTCAGAGTGTTCAAGATGTATCCCTATCTTTTTTCTCATTTCTGTTCTTTGGTCTCTATTTCTTATTTTGCACTAGCCAATAATCCCCCAAGTTTGAAAACTGGGGATCATCTATGACTCCATCCTGTCATTATCCCTCCATCTCGTCAGTCTCCAGGTATGGTTGGTCCTTTCTTCTTAGTTTTTATTTATTTTTTTATTGGCGCATTGTAATCATACATCTTGATGGATTTCAGGGTGGTAGAAGTATATATGCACACATCGGTCAATTAGCCCTCCCCCAATTCCCACTCCCATGCCCTCCCCCTTCCCTCCTTAATTTGTTTTTAAATCATCCCTTCCATATCCTCAAAACTGCAGCTGTGATTCTACTCCTTGACTTTCTGTTTTGGAATTTCTGGAGCCACCTCCTGACAAAATTTCCTTCCCTCAATGTGGCTACATTCTTTATGTATTGCCTCTTGCTGCTCTGTGTGCTCTTACTCAAAGCCACTCTAAGCAGGGACTCTCTCTCACTCATCAAATCCCATCTCACCACACACTCCCATCTACTATGTTATTTTCTTCACCCTGTCTCTGAATAACCATCTTCTCTCAAGCATACACTTCTGCAATAACTTCTCTTCCCCTATATCTTCACCCCTCCTTTTCTCTCTCTACCTTGCTTCCTGAAACACCTCTCTTCCTTCCCTTCCTCTCTTCCTTCCCTTCCCACCTTCCCTTCCCCTTTTGCCCTTCTCCATCTCAGCGTCTACTTCTTCTAAGGAGCCTTTCCCATTTCCAAATTTGAATAGGTATTTCTGCTTTGTGTTCCCATAGTTCCTTATGCTTCTTTTAGCTATAACTTATACTGCATTTCTAAATAGCATTTGATTACCACTGGACTCTCAGTATAGAATCTTGTGGGTAGGTATTCTAGTTA
Source organism: Glis glis (assembly GCA_004027185.1). NCBI lineage: Eukaryota > Metazoa > Chordata > Mammalia > Rodentia > Gliridae > Glis > Glis glis. The sequence continues at coordinate 20,178 of PVJS01007888.1, forward strand.
TATATTGCTTCATAACAAATTAACCCAAGTATAATGTTTTAAAGCAACCAACCACTTATGGTTCTGTCTACAGAGCACCTACACATGTCCATTGTGGTCAACTAGGCCAGCTAGAAGATTCTCAATTGGAATCTGTTAAAGAAAAATTATTCAGTGATTCATGTTAATGCATGGTATGGGGAGTTTATTCAAGACCATCATAACTGGTATTATCATTGCAATCTTACAGAAGGAAAGAGTGATTGGGTTCAAATCTGAATAGAGTATGGGAAAGTAGAAATTTACAACCCAGAGGCAGTAAAAGGGGGTCATTAGATGGAAAATTACTAAAAGGAAACATCAAGGATATGGGGAATTCTGGCTAAACTGACCTAATAAGATTCTTTCTGAAAACAGATGAGAGGAGTCAAGACATCAGGAGGATGGTAGAGGCCGAAGGATCTGATACCAGAGGTAATCAGATACAGGGGTAGGAAGTTGTTACCAAACTGACAGAGCAGAGTTCTTTGCTAAAACTGGATTTTACAAATAAGTACACATATGGGCCTAGGAGAACCTGCAGGAGTCTGGCTGAAATTTTGTCAAGCAAAAAACCCTTTTCAGTTCTCATTTGGATGTAGTCAGACAGAACCTGGAGCTGGAGTCATCTGAAACTGGACCCGGCCAGTTGTACAAAATGATCACTCCCATCTCTGGCAGTCAGTGCTGGCTGTTGGCCGTGAGCTCAGCTGGGTCTATGTACAGAGTGTCCTGTCCACATAGCTTGAGCTCCTATCAGCATGGTGGCAAAGTTCTTAGGAAGAAGCCCCAAGAACAAGCACTCCACAAAGCCCGGGCAGGAGCTTCCAGTCTTCTTTAAGACCTAGACTCGCAAGTCCCAGAACATCTGCTGTATTCAGTTGGTGCAAGTAGTCATGGAACCCACATAGATCCAGGGGAAACAAACACACTCCAACCATTAATGGGTGTGTGACAAGACCACAATGCTGTGGGGCATGTGGGATGGAGGATGTTGTTGTGACCATCTTTGGAAACAAACACCATCTGCCACCATGGGACACTGACGGTGAACTCTGTCTTCCCAGAGTCACACACTGTGTTGGCAAAAATTAAATGCTTAACAGTTTTCTAAACAGAATAACAAATTAGTCAAAGGCACAGCCTCTGGAGCCAGATCTGTCAAAGTTGGTATTTTGGCTGTACCATTTTCCTGGCCCTAAGATCTTTGATGAGTTGTGCTTCAATCAACACAGTGGTAAAATAAAGATAGAATCTACCTAATACTGTGCTTGTGAAAACCAGCCAGGTTCATCTATGTAGAAGTCTTAGAATATTACATGGCACATACACTCCAAAGTTACCTACTATGACAAGGAGGATGGGGAGGAGGAAAGATCTCTTCCTGTAATTGTTACCCAAGTCCTTATCTGACCTTCCAAATCTGTTCTCTCTTGTTATCAATCAATGGGCAAGATCTGGCTGCATCCCGAGATACCATGGCAACTAAATTCTTATATAAAGCATCACACTTTGGCAATCAAAAGCATACTGTAAGCCAGGAGTGGTGGTGCACGCTTGTAATCCCAGTTCTTGGGAGGCTGAGACAGGAGGATCACAGGTTCGCGGCCAGCCTCAGCTACTTAGTGAGGCCCTCTGCAACTTAGTGAGACCCTGTTTCAAAATAAAGAATAAAAAATAGGGCTGGGGGTATAGCTCAGAGGTAGAATGCCCCTGTGTTCAATCCCCAGTACCAAAAATAAAAAGCATACTGTATATTCCTCTACTGACACATGCATAGCACCAAAAGTTTTTGTTTGTTTGGTGGATGCTATACCTTTATTAGGTGTATCTTTATTTCAAAGTTTATTTGGAAATCTAAAACAGAATTGAGTAGGGCGTGGTGGTACATGCCTGTAATCCCAGTACTTGGGAGGCTGAGACAGGAGAATTGCAGGTTCGTGGACAGCCTCAGCACGTAGTGAGACTTTCATCAACCTAAGGAGATCTTGTTTCAAAATAAAAATAAAATAGCTCTAGGGGTGTAGCTTACAGGTAGAAGACCCCTGGGTTCAATCCTCAGTACCACAAAATAAATAAATAAATAAATAACAGTTTTGAATTTCTTCAAGGACTAAAATCATGCCTTGTGATATGATTGTGTGGTTTCTATAGAGTTTAATATAGTGACACGGATACATCAAGCATGAAGTAAATGCTTGTAATTGGATATATTAGATTATTAACATGCTGATAGTTAAAAGCCTCCAGAAGAAAAACTCTACTTATAAAAAACAACTTAATAAAGAGACAATTCCTGGAATTTTCAAAAAGAAAAAGAGATCATGGGACATCACCCTTAAGAAAAAGCCAGAGTCATGCATTCAGCCCCATTTCCACAGTTTGTAAGAGAGCAATGTCCCATCGATGGTACCCTGTTCACATCTGGGACACTGCTCACATCTGGACTTTATGCTGTCTCTTTACCAATCAAGTCACCAAGTGGAAGAACATTTAGTGAGGAAGAGTTGCCTCCTGTAACCGCACTCAATCTCAGCTGGAAGTCTTTTAAATACTACTATGTGAGACTTTTTGTAAACTTAATTTCTTCAGGAGTTGCAAACACCTTAAAAATGTATGTGAGATTTTATATGCATGTGTGAAAGTGTATTCCTTCAGAGGAAACCCATAACTTCCTGAGACTCTCTAAGTGATCCTCAAGAAATAAAAGGTTAAGAACCACTGACCATGAATGCCTGGCTGAGATCTGCTAATCCTTCACACATCCTGGAGGTTGTTCTCATCTGACCACAGCCTTAACAGTCTGTTTAGGTCGCCATTTCCCTCTCCTGTAGCATAAAACTGGAGGACAGCATTTACAAAACTCCCATAAAATCCATTTATGGTATTTTTCTATCCTAGGGGTCTGGACTGTGGGTAAATAGAAATTTATTGCAGTATAATATTGGTCTAAAATTTGGACCATGGGAATTTATGTGCAGAGTGTATATCTCTGACATATATTTAGCTTTGAAAGAATTTGTGGAGACGAAAATCAAGAGAGACAACTCGAGACTACAACCACTAAGAAATCATTTCCATTTATCTAACCCTCCCACATATGTGTGTAAGTTGGCATGTCTATATAGTCTTCATTTTTCCAAAATACATATACTCTCATAAAATGCCACACAATTCTTCATTATGTTTTCCAGGTATTCTCAGTATGTGTGATTTATAGGAAGTAAGATTTACTTTAAAATGATCATAGGAAGTCAGATTTCTTTGAAAATTATCAGAGGCCCATAAGTTCTGCAAACACAGAGAAAATCTTGCAATTATATACCAGAGAAGCCTTTACTTATTATATTCAGAGGCAGAATTCCTGGAGATTTCAACCCTTAGTCAGCTTCCATAGCTCAGGATACAATGGCACGTCAGTTCCTGAAAGTTTCCCTTTAGGTAAAACCCAATATTTATAATGATAACAGCAATAATTATGATCATAGCTATATATTGAGCACCTACTGATTTGATGCTAAACATTTCATATATAACGTCTAGTCATTTATATATGCCATCTTATCATTTTGGAATTGCTTTCTCAGATCTAGACAAGAACAGCATTTCATTTTCTGCTCTTTAACAGAATTTGGTTGCTGGAATAAAACTTACATACTTTTACTTATGTCTGCTATGGCTAGTGGAAGCCTCCTGTGGTTTCTTCAGAACTCTTATTTTCTTAAATTTTATTGATTATCTATTATACTTTAGACATGGTGCCTGACTCTAGATTACAAGAGTGAGCAAGATAGGCTTTTCCCTACCCTTAAGTAGCTATTTCTAATCTAACATAGTATGTAATATGAGTCTGAATTTTTGGACACATTGGACCTTTCAAGGTATGAGGCTGGGTTAAAGTTACTGCATCCTGCTCTTCCATGAGCAGTAGCAAATGGAGTTAGCTTTGTTTGAAATGTTTTTGGAGAATATGTTGCTGTCCTTTCATTTCTTAAGTATTTCAGCAACATTCAAATTAGTGTATCCCAATTGGCTATCACTACAATTAGAAGCTTATAAAGTAGGGAGTAGTGAGGGAGTATTTTTACTTTCTAGATTTTGGGACTTTCTGAGTAGGTAGGAAGAACAGGCTTGTGATTCTGATACATATATCAGATTCACATTTTCTCCCCCAAGCCTACATATATATAGGCTTAGGGGGGGAAATAACAGAGTAAGAGAGTAGGTAGGAAATAGCAAGACAGTTTGATGGTACAACTAGGGTTATTTCTCAGATTAAAACTCTGAAACTATGCACTTAAAATCACTATGGGTACTTACTAGAAAATGTAGATTCCTGTGTCCCACCTAATATCTGCTGGATCTCAAACTCTAGGCTTCAGGTCTCAAAATACACATTTATATTATAGGGTTGGTTTCTCAGACTAGGGAAACTGCCAAAGTAGCCCAGCATGATGAACACTTCATCATAGCAAGTAGCAAGAGAACCAAATATTTAATCCCACATCTGCTGTTAACTAGCAGGATGTCTTTGAGCTGAATCATTTTAATTACCTGGCTTCAATTTCTTAGTCCTATTCCTTCACCTCCTTCTTCTCTTCCTCCTACTATCCCCGTTAAGTCGTATCAAACCATGGCACTCTGATACAGAAGTATGAGTAATTAGGCAGTATTATTCATAAACACAGTGTCAGAGGAGGACAAATTCTTCAGCCAATCAATTAGCATTCAGTGAACACATAATGTGGGAGATTTGAGAGACATCTAAGACGAGGTCAGTGTTTTCAAGAGCTCGCTATCTGCTTTTTGAAAATAATTCTCATTTAAGCCAGGAGAAATAATATAATGCCAGAAAAGGTCATGTGGGAATTTATTGCATGACATCAGAGTCAGTCCTCAGAGCTATCCTATAAGATGTCATCAAAATGGACTTCAGATGGTACTTAGAGAGCCACTGGATTCAAACTGTTGAAACGTACTGATTGGATATTTTATACAAAATTCTGGCTATGGTTTGTTTGGTTCTCAAAAGAGGGAGAAAAGTGTAGTGTGGAAAAAACACTCAAGTCAAGAGGCCACAGTGTTAATTCAGTGCTAGTCATAGGAACTTTGAAGATAATTACTCGTACTTGCCTAGTCATTATGTCTGTTAATGGTAAACGATATGGACGACATTTTAACTGAAAGAATCTGTCCTTGGATGCTGGCTATTACAGAGTCAATATTTACTCCTCTGCAACTAGCAGTATAATAGAATAGTGAGGGCTATCTTCAGACCACAAAGGACAAGGCTGCTGGAGGGAGGAGGGAGGAGGAAGGAACATCCATGCTGGAGTATTTGGCTGGATTGGGGGGCTGAGATTTCATCACCGAGCACCTCCTTCCTCCTCTAGGTTATGCTGTGGAATTTAGATGACAAAGGCTACCACGGACTACCTTGAATGAGTCCCTGTGAAGTTATTATCAGAGTCTTAGAAACTCACTGGAGAAAATACACTCATGCAGGGAAAGGGAAAATACACTCATGCAGGGAAAGCAATAGATCATGGTATATGTTATACACTGTCTAGAGAGTTAGGACTTTCCAAGGAGTGATCAACTGATTTTATAGTAGAGACCAGACCAAGGCTGGAAGAAATTTGTCTTAGCATAGATTGATATGAGAGCCACAAATACCTAAGCAAAGTTAGGAATTGGGGATATTCAAATGAGGGGAGATACCCATGACCTGCTTAATTCCTAGAATGCCTACTTACTGTTTTAGGGGGTTCACTTAATCTTTATTTCTCTGGTTTCTAATCAGGAAAGCTTTTCCTTAAACATTTCTGGCCCCTACCTCTTTATCTTACTTACTTTGCCCCAGGGAAAAATTGGGCATTGCCAAAGAGTGAGTTTGGGTAAGGAACTTGCTAAGTAGCCTTTTTCCCCCTTTACCCCTTGAGAAATCTAACCTTCAGAAGGGATGCATTTCACTGGTCCTCATGCTACACGTTTTCCAGGGCCTACCCAATGTGGGGAAGCCTGTGATGTTTGGTGCTGCCTGGGCTGGGGAGTGTAAGGTTCATTCAGGGGTTCACTACTAGGAAGTCCTTTGTGGTCAGAAATCTAAGCCATGTCCTTAAATTTTAATCAGAATAGAGCCACTTACTTGACTGACTTCATTAAAAAAAATCTCGCAACTGTTTTAAAATTAGTCAGGAAAGGTGGGCATGGTGGCCCATGCCTGTAATCCTAGTACTTGGGAGGCTGAGACAGTAGAATTATAAGTTCGAGGCCAGCCTCATTAACAATGATACTCTCAGCAATTTAGTGAGATCATGTTTCAAAATAAAAAATAAAAATAAATGGGGCTGGGGGCGTAGCTCAGAAGTAGAATGCCCCTGGGTTCAAGCCCCAGTACCACAAAAATAAATATGTAAGTAAACAAATGAAATAAAATTGGGTGGGAAGAATATTATTTTGGGTGCCACAGCTAACTTGAACTACACAAAAATAAATAAATTAATTTATTTGTTATATTTTTTATTTTATTTATTTATTTATTTTATATTTTTAATTTATTTTATACATATTGATTTTTTATTTATTTTATACATCTTGATTGCAATGCACAGAGGTCGGGTAAAGCAGGTTGAGGTTTTGCTGGTATAGCCTCACAGTGACCTGAACAACAGTGTGAAAAGCTGCTTCCTACCAGGACTCAGTCCCTACACTTGGCCAAGATGAGTGAGGTAGGATCAGGAAGCAATCATTCCCCGTCAGTAGCTCATGGAGTGGACGATAAAACCCCTCCTTCCCAGTTTCTGTGTCAATTTAGAGTCACCCTGCTACCTACAACCTCTGTGAGATTAAAGTAGGCTTACTATTGTAGACTGAGTCCTGGATTTGCAATTTTTCTATGATGAATTAAAACTCAATAAGTACATGACCATAAGCAGGTCCTTGAACTTCCATCTACTTCAAAAATTTTTTGAGAATCTGTAACAGTAACTCTTGTAGAGAAATAACCCATGTGAAAATTAATTGTATATCATAAATGCCCAATATATTTAATCGGATTAGATGTCAGAAAGAATGAAATCTCAGACTTGGAAAAGCCTGTAGTTACCATGCGTCCCTCATTTCAAGCAACAAAAGAGAGATACCACTGAAGTGCCTGAGGCTATACAGTATTACAGAGATTTCATACTGGGGGTTGCTTGAGAATACTTATTGTAATTCCCTATTTGAGAATATTATATAGATATTAATATTATATAGATATTACATAGATATTAAGCAACTCTGGTAGTCTCAATTCAGAAAGTTGGAAATTGGTTTAAGAAGTTAGAATATTCCACTCTAATTCAATGGTTTCCCAAGACTTTGTGCCTAAGTCTTAATCTGTGGTTAAAATAGCAGGAAAGGCAGAGAGATGTGACATTCCTGACAGATAGGAAGAGTTCCAAAGTTATCTCCAAAACTTTCTTTTCAGCCAAAGACAAAGTCAAAACAATGTAGAAGCTACTGGTGTTGGACAGCTGAGAAATTCCCACTCTTAGCATTCTCTTACTTTTAGGTCCAAGACTTGAATGAAAAGCATTTTCTTTTACAGAATCATATTGGGGACAATTATGTGATAACTCACAACCACTGGGCTCTGCTTTATCATTAGGAAAATTAAAACGTAATGCATGCCAGATAAATTAAAGGAGGTCTTGCTATGTCTCAGACCACAGGAGATAATGTTTTCAATATTATGTTTCAGTTGAGTAGCAGAGAGACTAGCATATATATGATACAAAATTCCTACCAGGAGCTGGGTATATTTTTAAATATTTATAATTTATTTTAAAATATACCATTTGGTATATTTTCATATTATCTTATGTTTTCTGGGAACTGCCAATTATTGTCAGTAATTTAGAGGAAGCATCCTCACTTACGTATAGATGCCAAAGGATTCATGCCATTCCAGGGACACCGAGACACTGAACCCAGGGTGTCCTCTATCACTGGAGATGGATGGAAATAATGACAAACGGGTGACAGTATTCTAACTCCTAACAGATGCTACATGGTGCTAAGCCAATTGTCAGCCACTTCTCTTGGTATCTCTTAGGTCATAAAACTATTACGTTCTAAATTTCGTCTATCCAGTTTGTGCTGTCTTATCCACAATCCTGATAGAAAAGTTCACAACGTAGCCAGAAAGAGCAGGATGCCTCACACTCAGACTAAGCACCACAACCTTTTTCTCATTCTATCATTAGACTAACTACAAAGGAATATGATGCCTTTGAATCCGGCAGCTTCTATCATTCAATCCCTTCCGTGTATTTGCTCATACACATGATAACCAGAGATAAATATTCTCTTTCCAGACTTTGGTCATTTTCACATTATTATGGAGTGTGACAGGAACAGCAGACAATCATGGTTTTAAACCTGTCAGTCCATAACACTTTAATTCCAATCTACAACCCTTTTAGCAGCTCTTCCCACACATCTGGGTGTCAGGCTGTGGATGCATCTATTTACTGAGCAGGTGTCGCTTGGAGGCACTTTTTAGCCCTTGGTGAAGAGTGGCTGTCTTCTCTTGGGCTCCTCGGCCACAGTCTGTGGTGTGTGTGTGTGTGTGTGTGTGTGTGTGTGTGTGTGTGTGTGTACAGCAGGAAGTACTAGTTCTTAGAGAGCCTTTTCAGGAATGAGTATCTACTGAGTCAACCTTGGAGAAAAGGAGATCCAAGGGGAAAAATCATACTTGGATTCAGTGATTATTGGGAATATCTCAAATTTTCAAAGCTTCAGTAGGGCAGAATTTAAAAGAATGAGTTTATGCTTGTTTGCAAACAGATAATAATGTCTGCTTCACAAAACACATAATGGAAAACACGTCTAAATGTACTTGTTTCATTTCTTCCCAAATGCAGGTAAATAAGGCACATTTCCTGGTGAGTTAAGCCATTCTAAAAGATGATGATGAGTCAGATGCTTCCAGTATATACTGGAAGGATCCCGGCTTTTGAATTGTGTAAATAAGGAGAAAAGAACAAAACAAAACAAAATTTAGAAGCCCAGCATGGTGGTGCATGCCTGTAATCCCAATACTTGGGAGGTTGAGACAAGAGGATTGCAGGTTCCAAACCAGACTCAGCAATCTACTGAGACTCAGCAACCTATCTAGACCCAGTTTAGAAAATAAAAAATAAAATAAAAAGTGCTGAGGATGTAGGTCAGAGGTAGAATCCTTTCTGGGTTCAGTCCCTAGTATCACAAAAACAAAACAAAATAACTTAGAGATTAACATATAGTGGCTGACTTAAAATATATTACTTAAAAACACTAGGAGAGGATACATTTATTGCTACCAACATTTCCTCAAAATAGGAAATACCCAGCGAGTTCTTTAAATACAATTGGCTTTATAAACATTAAAAAAATTTTTTTTTCATTTAGCCATGGACCAGAACCAAACTGTTGAACTTAGAAAATACTAGTATAGTCAGGAATGGGGGGGGCACACCTGTAATTCCAATACTTAGGAGGCTGACACAGGAGGATCACAGGCTCCAGGCCAGTGTATCATAACTTAACTAGACTGTGTTTAAAAAAAAATACAAAAAGATGGGGGTGTAGCTAAGTGGTAGGATGCCTCTGGGTTCAGTCCCCAGGAACAGACACACACACACACACACACACACACACACACACACACAGAGAGAGAGAGAGTGAGAGAGAAAGAGAGAGAGAGAGAGAGAGAGAGAGAGAGAGAGAATACTAGTATATACTCTTTCCATTTACAATAGAACTAAATTCCTGCCCTGTAAATTCTAACAGCAACAAGCACTTAAAGAATGGTCATTTTCGTCTTTGCTCTTTCAAGTGAAAATATGCGATGGAATTTGTGATTACTTTAATTAGCTGGTAAAAACCAGAGTTGATTCTGAAGGTGTCACTTAGAAATCCCTTTCTGTTAGTCTAATTCTTTTTCAAAGCCTACCTTTGTTTCCTCAGTTCCTTTCCCCCTCATATACACATGCTGTTTTGAAAAATGCAATTGCTTGACTTAGCAAAGCAAAGAACCACCTGACCAGGTCTTCCTCTTTCTTGTTGTAAGCAGGCATCGTTTCTGGGGAGCAGGGACCCTTTTTTTTCCAGATTATTTTTCTTTCTTTCAAGGAATGTAAATTTGGTGTCTAGCCTACCTGGCCCTACTAATGGGAAATCTTGAAGCAGAAGTTAGCTGTGAGTGCTTTGAAAATTCCCTCCTGCCTAGTTTCTCAGTAGGCTGCCAAGTCCCCTGCACCAGGCAGCTTTCTTAGGGACACAGGGCCTGACCTTTCTTGAATTACAGGGCTCTAAGGACTGCAGGCAACTTCTTTTGATTAGTATGACCTCTTTCTAGTCTCCTGACTACAACCTGTTTATAAAGTTCAAAATCATCTTTTGCAGTGTTTCAGTTGGCAGAATAGGACTATTCCAGATTTGTTACAAGTTATCCATGGAGATAAACATGTTGAAGGTATTTTATTTTATTTGACATGCTATCTTTAAAGTTTCTCAATTTGTTCAGGTGCTTGTGACAGACTGGGTGGCTGAGAAAGGTTTGGGAAATGGTTATGGCAGGCTAAGACACTAAGATATTGGAAAAAAACATTTTTTTGAAAAATGTTTTTATTATTAGCACATACAGTGCTTTTAAAATTTGAGATCCACTGGGATCTCAAAATTTGGGGTGAATTCTTAAAAGTGCATTAGACAATGTTAACTGTCAAGAGTTTCATTTATTTTATTTATTTATTTATTTTGTGTGTGTGTGTGTGTGTGTGTGTGTGTGTGTGTGTGTGTGGTACCGGGGATTGAACCCAGGGGCGTTCTACCTCCACGCTACACTCCCGGCCCTATTTTTTATACTTTATTTTTAAACTGGGTCTCACGAAGTTGCGGAGGGCCTCACTAAGTAGAGAGAGAGAGAGAGAGAGACAGGGAGAGAGAGAGAGAGAGAAAGAGAGAGAGAGAGAGAGCTGAGGCTGGCCGCGAACCCGGATCCTCTGGTCTCTGCCTCCCAAAGTACTGGGATTACAAGCGTGCGCCACCACGCCTGGCTGAGTTTCATTTATTATAGAGCAAAGGAGATGGGGTTCATCTTATGGACCATGATGACTTTTTTTATATCTCCTTTGCTCATTGATAACTGCCTTAACAGAGGAAACATTTCCTGGTTATCTTTGGATCTGTCTGTTCTTTGAGTGATTTTTGATCAATCTTTGAGGATCCTCAGTGACTTTAGACTCTCAAACTATCTCATAGGTTCTTAAGTGATCAGGACTGGAATTGCTCACAAGGATCTAAATATGACCTGTGCTGTTATTATATCTTACTACTATAATTGTAACCTGGAGAGAAGGTGGGTGGGAGGTAAATATGGAATTTCAGTCCCTAAGCATCAGACCCAAAATTACACAAACCTATATAAGCTAAAGTATTCTCTTTTTTCTGGGATATCTTTTCATTCTTACTCTCCATTCATCTTGTGTGTGTGTGATGCAAAAAGTTGAAGGCAAAATAGTATAAGAGGTGATATAGGATGCCTAAGGCATCTCAATTTTTATGAATAAACTCTCTAATTATAATACGGAAGCAGTCACGTATTGAGTGCTTCTTTGGTGCCAGGCACTTGACTCAATATCTTGAATATATTAAATAAATTCATTTTCTCAGTTCCATTATCAATATCCTCTTTCACAGATAAGGAAACCCAAATTCAGAGAGGTTAATATCATGGCAGCATTCTCCTTCTATGAGACAGGCCAGAAGCAAAGTTATATGCCAACAGGTTTGGAAATATATATTTTTAAAAAGTTTCTCATCTACCCTAAAACTAAAAAAAAAGAAAACCCCTAGTTACCCATTTCTGAGCCAACAGAAAAACATTCAAACAAGAAATCTCAGCATCATGAAATGCTGAAAGGGGAATTTTACTTTTGGGGATGAATGCTAAAAGCTTGTGTTTTACTTTTAAATAAAGTTGAGCCAGGGCTCATGTAATTAATCTACTGAGTTTCCTGAAGATATCCACTAATTCCTGGGGAGAAAAAAAAGTATTTCCTGTACTAAAAGCATTTTTAATAGATCTTCAAGTGAACAAAGAATGGTCACTCTTATTTCCCTGTCCCATGTGCCAAAATCACTGGGAAAGTTGTTTCTCATTGTTTCGGCATTAAGTCAACATTTAAAAAATGGAGGCTTTTTTAAAAATTGTAAATCAAAGGATTAATATCCAGGTCATGGGTAATAGAAATTTCACCAGCTTTGGTGTACTGGGCTTATGAAATTGAAACAAGTGGCTCTATTCATTATTAATAAGAATATATGGTCGTGTTTAAACTAAATATCAAAGTCCTAGTTGAGTCTTAGGGACCCAGTGACTCCATGATATAAAGCCCCCTCGCTGCCTTTTTATGATTTTTTTCCAGAATTCTTCACACAATTTACAACCTTGTAATCAGTAGGGTCCTATAGATCAAGGTGTAAGCAGGCTAAAATATGTTTTGTTAAACAAAAATTGTAAAACATTCTATCGTGGCATATAAATTATGTTTTCTTCCCTGCTTTTCTGCTTTCAGATTTACAACATTTATCTGACACATTTTTTTTCATGCAGAAGAAAATCCAATTACTTACATTTACTTAAATGAGAGGTATGGTTTAAAAATATCATTGCTGAGATGTTAAACCCTTGAGCCCAGGCTTACAGTTTTCCTTGAGCAAATGTGGTGACTATTGGCTTTAATACAGTACATTGAGAACTAGTTTCCCCATAATATTTGTGTCTCTAAGTTGGCAAGGATAATGAGTATCATTTAGTTAAACATACCACATAGCTAAATAGTCAACTTCCTTTTGTTAAAAGGAAAAGAGGATACTACATACAACACACTTTTCACTTGTGAGCCTATCATTTAGAAAATTCTACAACAGAGAGATGATAGATTAGATAGTAATAGGTAGATACCAGGTGTAGAAAAATTGAGGGTCCAGTTTTCCCCATATTTCTCAAACATTATTTGGATTAATCAAAAATCTGGTAAATTATTGCTCAATGTCCTGCTTTATCAGATCCAAATGTTTGGGGGATATGATGAATTTTAGGCATTGAGTATATAAATCATAAAATAATGAAAGGAGAATGTTCTTAACCTAACATTCTGGAGCTTGTCCTAATGTGGGAAGTTATATTGATACTAACTTGAATGGATGCCACTGACTGGAGAGTTAGATAAGAAATGGAGAAAGGGGGAATTTGGCAAAGATATTTTCATCATCACAGATTAATATTTAAGAGGTGATTATAAAGGGATTTAGATCTGTGACAGTATGATAACCCACACTCTCTAAAAAGAAATAGCACATTCACAATTACTTCAGAATCCTCTCATATTCATTAGTAATGAATAGAAATGCTATTTACATTAAAATAGCATTTGCTAATTCTATATTCTCTGCTATGTACTTTGCCTGAATTATCTCATTTAATCCTAGTAAATAATTCTACAAGAAAAGTATGATCTCATTTTACAGATGAGAGAACTGAGTCTTAAATTTGGGTCTTGCTGTTGGGAATTTTTTCCCCAAAATTCTAATAAATTTGTTATTACTTTGAATTCACCTAAAAATTTACCTAATTTAAAAACTATCTTTTGGTGGAACATTACTTGTTCATATTTAACTTACTTTTTTTTTCTTTTTAGAAGATAACCTACCTCACTAAGGATCAAGCTTTCCAAAACTTGTGTGAGTCTAGTTAAATTATTCTTAATGTAGCTTGAAGATAAATTGGACTAAGGTAGAATCTTTGGTTAGATTTATAAGAAAAACCAAGAAAGGGAAGAGACTGAATGGATTGAGTACTTGCTCTTCTCTAATTTTAGTTACTGTGCTAGCACTTCATGTCACTTAAAATTCAAAGTTGGTTAAAAAGGCTTCATTAACCCCATCTGAGAGACAACTGAGCTTTAGAAATTTAGGCTTGAAGCTGCCTAGATGTGGCTAAACCTCGATCATTTTCTGATGCCCGGAGTCATTTCAGTATCATATGTCCCTTAAAAGTACACTGAAAGAAACAATCTTGATCATTTATCCTTTTGTCTTCTCCTCAGTAATCTACAATATCTTGTTGATCCACTGGATATTCCAAGCATTGCAATCCTGTTTCCTCAACGGGCAAAGGAAAATACAACGAGTTTGTTGTGTGGGAAGGGTAATAATGATTGATAACAACATTAGCATTCAGGAATTGATTTCACAACACAAACATTCTTTTTAGGGGATTGAAAAATTATTAAAGATCTAAAGGCCAGGTTAAACAGAATGTTGGGAAGAGAGACGCTATTTTATCATTAGGTCCAGAGCTTTGATTCTATGCTAAATGGTTTAGTGAAAATTGACATGCAACATGTACCTAAATGAATCTTTCTCCCGATGCTTTATTTAGCCTACAATATTTCATGTATACTTAAGTTTGGGATATTGAAAGAAAATGAGCAGAAATTCCAATGGACTCATTAATGTTTAGACCTTTCTGTTTCTTGATTTATTTTCTGCCTCCTCCATAAAGACGATGCAATTTTATTAGCTAGTGAAATGGCCTTAAGAACCATCGCTTACTGTTGTATTATTCCTGCTTAGTAATTCTGAAATGTTTCATAAGGCAAAATTTTTGCACAGCAGTACTTAACCAGGACTGTCAGCAGCTGAATTACCATGTGTTGGCAGTATCTGTTAAAACTAGATCCGTGTAAGTCCTGTGAATAAGACGTGTGAAACATTCAACAAGAGCAAGATGACTTTTCTTAGATAAAATGCATTGGCTTCTCACTTCTGCTATTGGTAATGGTATTTAGCCTGCCTTTCAGTAATTATAAGTTAATGCCTGAAGGCACAGAATAATTAGGTATCCCTACATTATAATAACGTAGGGAATGTTTTTATTTTGTCCTTTCTGTGGCTTTTGCTAGTTTATCACTTTTGTTGATGAAAAAAATTACGTTAAAAGAGTGTAGAATGCGATGGATTGGTTGGTTCATATGAATCCTGTAGAAACCTTTCGGGATATTTCAGGTTTATGAAATTACTGTTTCCAGAGTTAGAATGAATGGTACTTAACTCAAAAATCACTATCTTCTTTGTCAGGAACTGTGACAAGCTGAATAAATACATAAAGGGGGAATCTTGGAAGTGGGTAGACAGACTGGTGACTCATGACAGGGTCAGAGCCTTTGCTATTTGCTTAGAAACAGATCTCTTTCTGGCTGCCATAGGGAGGAAGTGATGATGGAGAACAGTTAGTTCCCTAGCAGCATGGTCCAGGCAGCTGGAAGGTCAGGGGTTAAACATGTGCTATCTCAGCTATGCTGGGTGCAATAACAACTTGGGCAACAGGAGAATGATCTATCAAGGCAATTAGTCAAACAGGCCTTGTGGTAGCTCTGATATGCCCAGCTCTGTTTGCATCTGTTTATCAGTTTGAGATAAGAAACCTTGTGAACCTTTTAGTTACCTTGAGAAAGTAGACACCTGGATAGTAAACATAAGACACCAGTGTTTTGAAAAATTGATTTTGAAAAATAACTACAGCTGCCAGAGGGGAGTAAATAATCTTTATTTCTGGCTGTTAAAAGAAAAAAAAGACAAATAGAAAAGAAGCGGGGGGGAGGAAGAAGAATAAAAATTTCTTCTCTTGTTTTTTTCCCCCTCTTCTCAGTCTATTTTCTCAAGAGCAGAAATTACAGAATTGTACTTCTTTTGATCAAATATGGAACTTGGCCCAGCTGCCTTAGGAAGTGGAGAAGATAATTTACATTGTTGTGGTTTTTCCTGTAAATGACACCCAGACATTCAAAACATTTGTCTTTCTTAGATCATGTTGGCCTGATTTAATATTTCTTTCTTCTCTTCTGATTGGAAACTCTTAGAGGATCCTAATGAAACCTTTGTTTTGTCCCTACGTGATTACACCAAGTCACACAAGAGTCAGGAACTTGTGAAAGAGACTTTCATAAGAACTGTCTTGAAGTCATTTAAATCCCATTAAAAGCTCAGAATCAGAAGCTCTTGAGATGAGAGTTGAAAATTAATCTTGAACAATTTGCAGTGCCCTGAATATGCACGGGCACAACTCTGTACCTTTGCTCACGTGCTGCCCTTTGCCTAGAAGATTCTCCTACTTCTACTTACCTTGGCTTGACACTGGATAAACCTTAAAACCTAACCAGGAGAGGAGCATGCTCAGGTCTTCAATAGGAAACGTCAATGGGAAAACTGACAGGTGTACCCTTTGTATGTCTTTCCTAACCCTACTTGACCTTCTTTCATAATAAAATTACCCCACCTGGCATTCAAAGGTTATCTCCATTTTTAAAAAAAATTTTGGTGGTGCTTGGCACACTTGTAATCCCAGTACTTGGGAGGCTGATATTGGAGGATCACAGGTTCGAAGCCCGCCTCTGCAACTTAGCAAGGCTTTCCGCCACTTAACTTGACCTTGTTTCCATATTAAAAAGCTATCTTTAAACCTAGCTTCATCCACTGTACTTTATACTTGGGCAGGAAGGTATCCTTTCTTCTACCCTTCTCATTTACCTGCCACTAACAAAAAGCCATGCTGAAGAATGAGCTACTCATTTGTGTGACGAAACTATTTTTATCCCTCCGACAGCAATTATCTATGTGATATGGGGCATTTGATTAACCTCTTTGAACGTGACTCTTCCCCTCATTTATCAATTGGGAAGAAAAGAAGGACCTGTTTCATGAAGTTATTGCATGAAATTAACAAAAGCGTGCACAGAGGTGTCTCACACAGTGCTTAGTATCCAGGGAGCACTATAGAGACGGCCCGTTGATATCACTGCTATTTAGTCCCTGAATAGCACCTTTTCAGCAGTTACACTGACCTAGTGGTGCTCCTGGTATTCTAATTCTAAACCTACACTATGACAAAAAATGTGATTATCATAACAAGGTTATTTTGATGTCTTATTATTTTTTTACCTTTTAAAGAATTTTACTTTATTTTTTTGAGGTAATGGGGATTGAACCCAGTGGGCATTCTACCTCCGAGCTGCATCCCCAGCCATATTTTTTATTCTTTATTTTGAACAGGGTCTCAATAAGTTGCAGAGGGCCTCACTAAGTAGCTGAGGCTGGCCGCAAACCTGAGATCCTCCGGTCTCAGCCTCTCAAGTACTGGGATTACAAGCATGCACCACCACGCCTGGCTGAATTTTACTTTACTTTTTAGGGAAGATTTAGATCCAAAGCAAAATTGAGGGGAAGGTACAGAGATACCCTGCCCCGCCTGCACACACACATAGTCTCCTCTTGGTTATCAATATCCTCCACCAGAGTGGTACATTTGTTACAATCAGTGAAGCCACATTAACACATCATGGTTACGTAAAGACCACAGTTTATATTAAGGTTCCCTTCAGATTAAGTTTTAGATGTGGAACATACTCTTAAGAGTATCTTGTTATTTACTCAATTATTAATTCTTGTTTCTATTTAGCAAATTTATTCTTCCCCAAACTGTGACATTTATTGTGCTAATAAGGTACAATGCAGGTCCATAAGGGGACTATAATATAGTGTTTATCATTTTTATCTAAAATTCCTTATGTTTAAATTATTTTTGTAAAGGGCATATTATATTCTACTAACCATGTGGAGCACACTCCAGCCAGACCCATGTCCTATAATTGCACACTTCTGAAGATTATAACATATGGGTTTCTGCCAAAGTATAAAGGACCCTGTCTTCAGAACCTTATTATTCATTCCTGCAATACAAGTGCAAGAAGGCAATTTAAATCACAAATTGTTAATTTGCCATTGCGAAGAATTTTAAATAAAGCCTTATAAAATTTTTTTCTGGACAGATGCTTGTCTTCATTTCTAAGTTATTATTAGACTCTGAGAACACATCAAAGGCCAACTACAACACAATCTGCGTTAGCACAGGATTTGGGATAATGCAGGTCTGTTTGGGCCTTCAGATTTTCACATTAGAGTTATCTTTCCAGAACAGGCCCCTCTATGAGATCCTGTGCTGCCATGAGGACCCCGTGGACACTAAAAAAGCAAGTTTGGGTTGGAATAGGGCAGTCATATGGAAGAACATTGGTTTGCATGATTTGATTAGAACTGCCCAGGCCAAACTGTCAGTCATCAGATACAAGCCTTAAATGGACATGAGGTCTGGTACCTGTTATTTAGAGTCAGATGTTTTGGGGGGTTGGGGTAGAAGTGGGACAGATGGAACAGAAGGTCGTACCATACAGGATCAGTGCATTGAAAGCACAGCCCACCCAACCTTCTTTGCTCCAGCCTCTCTGTCTTCCGTAATATTTTTCAGTGTGATATGTTTCCTCCTACCTCAGGATCTTGGACATATTTTTTTCTTCTCCATTTGCAAAGTAAGTGTTGCTCTTATCTTGATAAAATAATTCTTTCCAATTTTCACTCAAATACAACTTATATTGAGGAATCCTGATTTCCATACAAATCTATTCTTAGAGTATATCATAAAATATTAATGCAATTATTCAGTGAGTTCTTGTATCATTCAGTAGAGTATAAGTTCTCATGGCACAGGTCTTGAATCTCCCTGATCTTTTATCACTAATTTGTATGTAAGAGATGCTCAATAAAACTTATTGGATGAATTAAAGAATATATGCAATAGTAGCATTAAAAGCAAACAGGAATTATGAGTGATTAGATACTTATATTGACTTCTCTAGGTATGCAAAATGTTATGGGACTTAGCCAGATCTTAGGAATATTAAAAATTTAGACATAGTACAAAATGAAATTAAAATTTCATTAATTTTATGAATTTATTCATAAAATTTAAATTTACTATGGGAAAGTGACTTTGTGATTGCCAACCTTTTTCCATTTTTTTTGTAAATTAATAAGATTAAAATCAGTTTAAGCAGTTTTACTTTTTCTTTTCACAGTAAAGTTTAGTTAACTAGCTGTTAAATTAATAAGGCATCAGAGTGGGTTGTCTTTTTGCCCTTTACGTATCTTCTTAAAGGAGCCACCTAAAACAAAATATGTGTTGAGAGAGCTGACTAGATTTTCAAGAAGAGCAAGAAAAAGTTAACAAATATTCTAAATATTTTAATTTTTACCTACAAAGTGGGAAAAAGGCAGGTACATTGATTCTTGCTCATGACTTATATAGGTATTAAGTCAAGAATCATGTTATCAAACATGGCATGCCTCCTGCAAATACTCTGTTACTGACATGTCTATGTTGTAAAAGACACTGAATTTAAAAAATCACGACTCTTGGTTGCTTTTAGAGTTAGTGAACTGGTTCATTGAAAATATATGGAAAAACTGCTGAAAGTCAGATTCTGATGCTGGTGGGTAAATGATGTAGCAATCAAAGTTTTAGGATTAATCGAATCATTCTGGGGAGACATGATAAGTTGATGAAATCCTTATCAAGAAATTCTGACCCCTGAAATGATTTAACGGGCAGAAAACTCTAAGAGATGTTGTGATCTTTTTATAGCAGCTGTAGAGTGTCCATATTTTGAGGTGAGTTATCATGATTTACTATTTGCTAAGTGGGCCACGCTTGAGATGAGTAATAGCAGAAAGTGTTTGCTCAAAGCAGCGTAAACTAAGGATGCAAGGTAGCCTTGAGTCATTACCAGTAGGTACGATAAGAGCATCAGATGATAGATGAAGTCTAGCAAAGCAAACTGCCATGGGAGAAACCAGCAATAGCTTGGAAGAGTCAGCTCGTGACCAGAGAGATGGTCACATTATGAAAAACCTAGCAGTTCTCATGGATCAGTCCACCGAGACCAAGAGGTAACCAATAAGAGAAAGGTCGATATAGCCACATACATTTCAGGACAATGAATCAAGAGGCCCCAGGAAACAGGTTGCTGACATTTCCACTCATTATCACCTTTTGGCATCTATGCCTTTTCAGAAAATTATTGACCAATGCTAATCTCCATTTTTCTAATTGCTATATTTATAACTGCACATCAATAGACTATATATATATATATATATATATATATATTCCTTCTGAGGTGAAATAACTAAGATGAGTTTAGTACAGAACATGTCTTTTTATTTATCTTTATTTTAAGAACTAATATTTTTAATTGACATGTCATAACATACACATTTATGGGGTGCAATGTGATGCTATTTTATGTGGGGAATGACCAAATCAAACTAAACATATTTGCTATCTCATTTTTTTGTGGTGATACATTTGAAATCCATTCTCTTAGTTATTTGAAATATAATACATTTTTGTTTACTATAATCTTGCAGTACAATAGATCTCAAAGTATACTCATACTGTTAGCAAAAACTTTGTACTCTTGGACCAGTAACTCCCCATCTCCCTCCCCCAACCTTCTGGGTCTTTTGATTTCCCTCCAAGGATGGGTTGCAAAGGTCTCCTTGTGATACATATGTCCATCTCTAATCTATTCCCATGGTTTTCGTTTCAGATTTTTGTGTCATTTTAGTTTTTATCTTCCAACTCTCTCAATACTGTTCATGTGTTGGATAACAATATTTGGTAATGTATTTGTCCTGGATAATCCAATATTTGTTGTTAAGGGGAGCTCTCCAAAAAGTACTTTTAAATGACTAATTTTTTAAGTGGCTAATATAATAGAATTTAAAAAAATAACAGGCCTTCCTGTAATATTTTGGTTTCTCAGGTTTCAAAGGGCACATGCTCCTGATAAAACACAGATAGATATAGTTTTGGAGATCAAAACATCTAGGTTATGATAAGAGGCTCATGGTCTCAATAAGATTCTGGGGTTAGAAATTTACATAAATTCATATCTAGCTGATCTCATGAGTTTCAAAGAAATCTCTAAGGATTGAAACTTGAAATGCATGTACTTTTTTTTTCTAGGCCAGTTGAGAAATAAAAACATTCCTAATTATTTCAAGCCCATATAGTGGTATACAGTGTAATTAACTTTGATATGTGTTTCACACCCAATTAGAGGGTATTTTAGCACCAAGATAATTGGACCCAGCAGCACCTGGAAAATGTAATCAAACAAGTGTACCAACACGTATTATTGTCCTATGATCCTCTGCACTTTTCTAATGCTGTGTATAAAGAGAATGGTCAAGACATCGGGGGAAAGTTGCTCATTATTGAAAGTTTACTAAGGCCTAGAAACAGTTCAAGGTATTCCTGTTTATTTACAAATTCATAACCTTTTTCTGTTTTTACTGATGATTTCTTCACTGCCTCTCAGGATGATGATACCCTTCCACTTATCTTTGAAGCCAATATGCTGTGATATATTCTTGGAAATGAAGATCATCTGTTAGCTTTTTTCCTTTAAGTTGCATGGGGTCTAGTGCAAAATCAGCATTGGAGGCAACATGAATATACTGGAATTTTCAGACACCATCAACTGCAGGTTCAAAGAATCAAGCTAGAGGTTTGTGTCTAAGAGAGAGGTCTGGGAACCCACAGCCTGGGAACTTATTACAAATGCAGATTCTCAGAGCAGGCCTATTGTTTCCGCATTTAATAAGATCCCCCAAATAATGCCTATGAACATTAAAGTTTGAAAACCATACAGCTAGCTAGAATAAGAAATCCCCTAATAATCCATGGATTATTTACCTTCGTAGTCTTGGTAGCAGCAGAATGCATGACTATACGTGTGAAAGGCTGTGTAGCTGGAAGTTATGGGTCAAATGATTCCCAATACATTGGAGGTCCCAGGAGCCTTCAAATACATCTGGACTGGTCTCAGCGTTCACCCCTCTTACCTTGATCCCTGTTCCTTGTAGTTCTTATGTTTTCAACTTGCTGCTGACTCGAGGCAGCCTGAATTCAGGCTTGAGCTGCACCTTGTGAATCCTGCCCCTCCACTATCCAACACTTTAGTAACATGACTTTCTGACTTTAGAAATCATCAACCAGGATGAGGCAATAGTCATCACTTTTTCTTTGAAATATTCCAAGTAGTAGCAGCAATACTTTTAACTTAGGTAAAGGAATTTTACTCTCCTTTGGCCTATTTTCTTTCTTTCTTTCTTTTTTTTTTTTTTTGCTCCTGGTTTGAGTAGCATGCCATGAGAAAGTCCTGGCAATGAATGAAGACACTCACCTTAAGTAGAAATATATGGCATTCTTCACTACCTCAGAGGAAGAATCTGAATTCTTCATAGCCACGACTTTTATACAAGACAAACACGTCAGAGCCCTGTAAATTCTGGCTTTGTTCCGATAGGTAAGTAAGACCTTTTTTTCTTCTTCAACATGACTTTTTAGGGGGTTGTATGATCACTTATAATTGTACTACAGTATTTGCTAGCTAGGTGATTTGATACTATATTTTGGCCCAATTTTTTGGCCCAAAATTTAAAAAAAGTTTTTAAAAATTTTTTAAAAACTCACTGAGCCAATGAATACAAAATATACTAATACTAAAATTAAAATTAGTCATTGAGAAAGTAATTCTTCAAAATTTGATATTTTTGTCTACTCATTAGTAATTTTTAATTTTTTTATTAAGAAAATACTGAGTGCTAGAGACTTTACACACACATGTGTGTGCACATGAGAGAGAGAGAGACAGAGGGTCATTGTCTAAGTGAAACTAACAGTGCATTTAAGAAAAAAGTAAGGACACAACTTGTATACACAGTAGATGATATGTAGCATGAAAGGCTTTTACACATCAGAATAAACCACTACCAACAGATGGATTGATATGTGAAGGGTTAATACAGGCAAGATAAATGGAGCCCAAATTTTTAAGGCAAATACCATCACCCCTTGCCTGGAAAATAGATGAAGGATTGCTGTGGCCATTTCACACTGCAAAAGTTGTTGAGTAAAACACATGAAAACAGTAATTTCTAAGATGCTAAGCCAAGATACTACTGTACCAGATTCCATCCCTGGACACTTGATACACTTTTTGCTGGAAGATAGGAAAAACTAAACCAAACAAAATCTGGAATGTATTTTGATAGAGTCAGCTAGCTTTATGGTTAAGGAAATTAGAAAAAAAGATGGCAAAAATATATTTAAAACTATTTTTACTCAACAAAGTAACACAAACTGCTTAGAAGAAAATAAAATGTTTGATTTATACAGCAATCAGATATTGGGTGTGTACGTGCTAGTGTACATGCTAGTGAATGCCCGTGTTTATAATTTCATATACAGTCCAAATACCTTTTGTTGATTCAATTTTTTAAATGTGTTTAGGCTACTATAGATACATTTTTAGTATATTTATTACTTTTTTCTTAGTAGCTGTATGATTAGTATTAGGCAACTTCCTATAGGTGACGTCAGTGTAAAGAAGATTATTAAACAGATTGACCATTATTTCCCCTGTTGCTGTTTATTGGGAGCCCAAATTGTAGTTTTCATGCATTAAAGTTTTGTTTCCAATAACATATTCTATTTCTCAACATAATAAGGAAAAGAAGGAGAGGAGAATAAAGAAGAAGAAGAGGCAAGGGAGAAAGAAGAAGAAAAAGGAGGAGGAGGAAGAAGAGGAGGAGGAGAAGTGGGGAACAAAAGGAGGGGAAGGAGGAGAAGGAGAGAAGACAAAATTAAAACAAATAAACAAATAAACAAGGTTTTGGACTTTGGGCCTCATAGATATTTCCAGAAGGAGAAATAAAAAATTATAAATAATGATCTTTGACAGAAAACTTCTAATTATTGATCTCAGTTTCCCTGTCAGGAGCTTACAGTTGTGCCACCCTAGGCAGATTTGGCCAGAATGATTTCATACTCAATTGTCTCTTTAATGTAGAAAAGTGTTAAAAGCTTATTGAACACCTCCTTCTCCTCTACTGTTCTGGTTATGCCTCCCTTGGTGACTATTGGAGCTTTTGCAGTTGAATTGCAAAGCCCTTGGGGGCTTTTGCCTTTGACTCTTTTGCCTCCAGGTTAGCACTCCATCTCTTGACTTCCCAGTCTGGTGAACAGCCAGAGCCGACTTTAAAAACCCAACCGTGCTTGGCCAACATAAACTCATTTTCATGGAATATCAACACACTTACTATGATCTACAATTACTTCAGCTCTGACATCTCCACTCCCTTTCTGTGCAAGACTCCAGGCATAGACTGAATGATTCCAGGCTCCGGGCATGCCATTCTCTAAAGCAGATGGGCTAATAAATGCACATAATATCTCAGCATCCTAACAGGCAAGCGGGTTTAATTTTAGAACCCATTTTAAAATCCACAAAAATATAAGATGTTAAGCACGACTCTGTAAAAGGCTCTTCAGAACTTTAATCCTTGAAATATTTCTCTGTGTGGATACACCTGCCAAGGGGTACATTACTAGTAATAGAAAATTCTAGAAGAAAACATTCATAGCAAGAAAAGTATTGGGAGCTCAGGTACTTGTCTGAGTGATCATGGTTGTTAAATAAAAATAGGGAATCATTTGAAAACATTGCATGACATATAACTACCCAGGGTGTTTTTTAAAAAATTTTTTGGTGTGTAGATTAAACATGAACTGTTATGATATTTGGGGACTTGCTCTTCATAAGGTTTACTGCTCAAAAGGCAAGACCTTTGGTGCTCCTACTGTTTGACATACAGTTGTTTAACTAGTGTAGTCTTAGACAAGTGATTTGAAGGAATATTTGCACTTGAGCTTTATTTCTGAAAGGATAAAGTAAAAGCTTTATTTTCTAAATGGTGGAAAAGGGCACCAGGAATATTTCCTCAACAAAGGCAATTGGGGAGAAAAAACATATTGAACAAGTTGAGCACAGGCTTCTAAAAGATATGAATGTATTTCTTCTCTGCAGTTATCCTCTAATATGCCTTCCTGATTCCAGCAGGTGCTCTGCTTGCAAAGGTGGAAAGTCCTTCATCAGATTGCTGTGAAAATAACCTCTCCCTCTCATACAACCGTACTCCACACATTTTTTTGCCACCAAGGAAACACTAACACTTTATTCTGGATCCCTATAGTTAGTCTAATGCTGTTGTTTTGTATGGATATTTTGCTTCAGCTATGGAAGTGTGTGTGTGTGTGTGTGTGTGTGTGTGTGTGTGTGTGTGTGTGTGAAAACCTTCAAAATAGCCCAACAAATATACTTAAATGTAAAGAGGCAGTATTGTACTAAGGATTCGATTTTTGTGTTTGTCATTGCCTGTAAGTTTGACAGTAAGCAAACCAGCTATTTACACATAGCTAGTCTTGGGTCTGCAGATTTCTAAGATTTTGCATAGGTCTTCGAGTTTATTGCTTTGCAGTTGTGGAACCCAAACAGATCCTAGAGGTAGACTTTCTTTTGTGCCCCTTGTTATGCTATACCTAAATCTTCAATCTCCCACTATTTGCTAAAGTCTTTAGTTAACCCTTTCCTTGTTCTATTGGTTAAGTTTTTCATCATTGTGACCACAATACCTGACAGGAACAACTTAGAGGAGGAAAGGTTTATTCAGGATTACAGTTTCAGAGGTTCAGTCCAGGCTGCTTTCAGCTCATACAGCAGCTGGAAGCAGAGAGAGTGAGGGGAGGAAGCCAAGGACACAGCCATAGTCCTCAAGGCCAGATCTCCAGTGACCCAACTCTTCCAGCCTGCCCTACCTCCAAACCTTGCTAAGTTGGGGACATTCTTTCAACACATGAGCTTTTGGGGGGATGAGGAAATGGGATACCAGTGTGCTATTCTCTTGGGCACCATTGCAGGATTAGATTTCCTGGTCGTCCTGTGGTTGACAGAGCTCTGTGTCTAGTTCTGTCCAATTGAAAGTGGATGTGATATATTTCTCCTCTGGGGTAGAACATTTAATTGCCATGTGAGGTCCTTCAAAGCTGTCTTCCCTGAAACAGCTAAATGCAACTTTTCAGATTGTGGCTGCTCTGTCAGTCTTGGTCCCAAGACTGGAGATGACAATGATGTTGGGCAGAGCTCCAGTTAATTCATATGAACAAGATATAAACCTTGTTCATGCAACCCACTGAGTCTGGCGATTATTTTTATGACACAATTATCTGGCCTATCCTAATGGAAGTTACCAACATTATGTCTATCCTACTGTATTCTACTAACATTCTAACTGAATATTTATGAGAATATATATTTCTTTTCTATAGAGTGAAGACATGAATATCTTCTTAAAGGATAGTAGTTAAAATCAAATAAGATAGAAGAAGGTACTCTATGGCATATTTTGTTCCTTTATAGTTTTCTATAGTTACCAAAATTAGGGAGAGCTCAGGGTAGTTTTGTAGTTATTTAGGAATTGTCAATGGGTTTAAGGCCTATGTATGCTTTTTATATTTTCTATCATCAAACACAACAACATGGTACTTTCCTTTGTTTCTCATGCTAGCCGTGATAAGCAGGAAGGTAGAATCTAGTATTCAGAAGAAAAGCCCAGGGAGCAGGGGGGCTATTGCGATCTGTGGATGGCGTCACGAACGTTTGACAATTGTCTGATATAACAGCTTACTGTCAATCAAATTGTAGTTAAAATTATTTTGCTCTGAAGTGAACATATTTTAAAGTGACAGAAATTTAAAAATTCTATTCAGAAGATTAATCAGATATTGGAGGGTTCATTTTGCATCATAACCATACTGGTGGCCACATCAGGAACTTATTCTGCTTAGAACTGGGAAACGATTGAGGTTTTCAGAACGCATTCTGCCCAAGATGATTTTTACATTCTGTGATGTTGCAGATGATTAAAGAAATTCAAAGTAGCTTTGAAAATAAAATATGGTTCAATTAAATCCAACAAATGTCTGCTAAATGCCTGGTATGGGACACATCCTTTGCCAGGTACCAGGGATTCTGTGGTAGAAAAAAAATAAATGAGATATCTGCTTTCAGGGAAATTACCTGAAATTTATGAATACTTTTCTAAGTAGTAATTGAAATATATATTATTGAATTATATGTTACAACAACATTAAGTATTATAGCTATTATAGATACTCCTTGGATCCTTTCATTTACTCAGTCTTGTAAGTATTCTAATTATATATTTGCATAAAATTAAATAAATAGAAAATTATACACATGGACTTTATTAATTTAGCCCTGATTCACTTATTCATACTTGTAACAGCATTGGCCATTATCAACAATTAATCCCAGAAACAACCAAATGAGGTTCACTTGTGTATTTCTTAATAAGTTAAGAGTAGTGATAAATCTGTT
The DNA here is from genome assembly GCA_004027185.1 of Glis glis. Classification (NCBI taxonomy): domain Eukaryota; kingdom Metazoa; phylum Chordata; class Mammalia; order Rodentia; family Gliridae; genus Glis; species Glis glis. Next base: position 47,429 of record PVJS01007888.1, read on the forward strand.
AATTATGCCTCCTATTTATGATTCCTTATGATGAAATTCTTTTTAATAATGTTTTTAAATCCAGGGAGGCATATTTCTGATCATTTGGAATCATAGATGCTGGGATTTTTAAATGTACATTTTGAATATACATTGATTTGTATATTCATTGGGATTACATACCTTAAGTTGAGCTTCTGTTCTAGAATGTGACAGTAGACAATATTTATTTTAAATGAATTCTATATTAATTTCTATGGGATAAAAATTAGTATAATTCATTTTTTTTCTGAGCTGCACAGAGTCTCAAATTCAAAAGTCGAATGGGTGATAACATTACTTCTGTCATCGCTAGTGAATGGCTGAAATATTTTTACATCAGTCTGTAATTTATAGTTTTAATTTCCTGTTATTATTCTAATGAGAATTGTCCTAATGAACATACCTCTTTTATTGCATAATGTCTGTAAACTATACTGTAGTGAGAAAAATTAGAAGGGAATAAATAAAATAAAGATACAATGACTCAGACACTCTATTTTGCCATCCAGTAGTTTTTATGCTGGTTGTTACCATCTGCATGAGCTTTGGAAACACTTTAAGTCACTGTGTGGTTTAACATCCCTGTCCCTCAAGGCATCTTAGCATCCTGTAAACTTTTAATACCCAATCATTGCGTGAAATAAATACAAGAAGTCACAGCCAAGCAGCTTAGACAAAGGTAAGCCAGAGACAAAAATTAATTCCTAGGATGCTACATTCTCTTTCAATGAGAGCAAGAAAAAAAATAGCACTACAGATTTATTAGTAATTGATTTAAAATGACCCAGGGTCGGTTCGGTAGAAGAGATATATTTCACAAGTAGAAAAGATGAAAGAAAACCTCTCCGGTTTGGATTTATAGCTCTGCTCTTGTAACTCAAAGAAAAAGCACCACAAAAAAGAGTTTGCCAGCTGTTTTGTATCTCACGTGGCAATCAATAATTCAGGTAAATATTAACTCCAACTAAATCCGGTATCTTGCTACCTTTGCTTCTGCAGGTCTGAAGAGGCCAATCTTTTTTTTCTAGAAAAGACAGACCCACTTTATCAGCACTCTTAATACAGCCAAAGCATTGACTTGAGCAGCCGTGCACACTTCCAGCCAGAGGCCATCTGTATCCGCTCCCTTTCCAGACCAGACCCTGAGGTTGGAGTGGCCCTCTGGAGACCCACCAATAACCTGGATCAACTTCCAGCTCTTTCCAAACACAAATCACTCACCCTAGAGAATACAGCAGCACATTTCTAGATTCCGATAGCAATTGACAGAGACTTCCATAGATGGACGCTTCATTTTTAAATAAAAGAAAGCCTCCAAGATGAGAGTAAAAACGTGAATGAATTCATTAGTTCCTTAAAATACATCTTGAATATCTATCTTGTGGTATTTCCAAAACCAAAATGACATCTGCCAAGGATTTCTGGAGTTCGCGCACAAGCTCAGTCAGATATACTACCGTTCTTGTCTTCGTTCAAATCTTGTAGTTCCTGCCAGTATCTAACATGCCTGCTAACAAGCAGCTACTCACCCTGCTCGCACAAGTTTTAGTGGGAAGAATTAGCTGTCTTTTGAACGTATGGAGAATTTGCCAAAAATGCGAACAGACGTGCCAAGTACAAAGGGGATTTGCTGAATATTTCCTTAAAGTTGGTGTTTGAAGTAAAACTCTTCACACAATTGAAACCAGAAGGTTATTATTGCTCTGAATTAGTCATTTTGTTAGGTGATACAGTTTATATCTCCTTCTCTGCATCTTCTTTTTTTTGGTCAGAGTTTATGCATCATCTCCATTTATCTTAAAGTAAATTATGTTATTCAGAAAAAAGCAAAGGTTTTGCTAAAATCAACTTTGCTCCTAGTAATTTCCTTTACTAAATCTTTTTTGCTCCATTGAATGAGCCTCAGAGTAGTTAGAGGATTACATAGACCCAATTCTGTCTTGTCATTAAATAACAAAACACCTTCTACCTCTTTTGACACACCTACAGTTTTTGCTTGGCATTTTTTTACTCAGTCTAATAGTGGCAGGAGCTGGATTTCTCAAATCTACTCCCAACACCTTTACTCTCATTGTTCTTCAATCCAGAACATATCCTAGCACAAATCTGAGAAGCACTGTCCACTTTCTTAAGCCCTAGATGTTAGTCAAGGAATAGTGTTACTATTTCTAAAGTAAATAACTCAGCCATTCAATAATGAAAAAAAAAATCTCCAAGAGTAAAAGAACAATGCAATACTTGCTTCCACTCCATTCCCATAGTGCATCTTTATAGTTCTATGCCTCCTAAAGGATATATTGAAAGCTTTTAAAAAACAATCATTATCATTATTATTTTTACATTTATATAGAGGTATAATTTATGTACCATAACATTCACACATTGTAAGTGTACAATTCAACACATTTTAGGAAATTCATAGAGTGTGCAACCATTATCACATTTCAGTCACTCTCCAAAATCCCATAAAACCCATTCATAGTCAATCCCTTCTAACCAGCACAAGACAGACAAAAAGTGGTTCTTCGGGAGTAAGTCAGTGCCATTGGAGGGGTGTCTGATGAGCAGAGTGAATGCTTGAACAGAAAATGTGCAATGGTCATCAAACGACTGAAGGTACAAAGTGGAAAATTGTTTCTCATTCATACTAAGTGACCATCCACGGAAAAAGGGAGGGACTGAAACTTTATGAGAAACACAGACATAATAATGAGAGCAAATATTTACTACATAGGAAGAATGCTGTACTAAGGGCTTTAATATACATTCATTTATTTAATAGACACAATGACCCCCACAAGAGAGCAACACTGCCACCCACATTTCACAGGTCAGGAAACTGCAGCCCAGACAGGCAAAGAAAGGAAGCAGATAAGAGATGAAAGTTGAATGTAAGTCCAGGAAAGCTGACTTTCAAATTCACACCTTCACTGCCTACCCTCCAAGTCTCATCAGATTACTTGGGTTATGAAACCTCAGTAAATAAGTGGCAGACATTCTCGAAGTTGGAGTCAAGTGACTAGCAGCTGTCAAGGTTTTGGAACACAGATTATGCAGAGCAGGAGGGAGACACCCTTGTGGCACCCTAAGGCTCTTTTGGCCTGGCTGCACCACTGTAACACCAGCAGATGTGTTTGTGTTGGGGAGGGTGGGAGAGAACCCGCTAAATGGCTAAGCTCTAGAGGACAGACTTGCCATAGTTTTCTGTCTTGAAACAAATATTTTTCTGGTAGAGGTCCCTGCTCTCGATTTCTGCAAACCAGGTGTTATCTGATAATGACTTTAATTCCACGTGAGTTTGATATTTTTATCTGCTTTTTTTTCCTTGATCTGCTCAATTAATCTTTTCCTCTTCCTAGACTTGCCCTTCTTACCATACTCTTTTTCCAGATGTGTGACAACCACTTCATAGTCTCTAAACGTATTTTACGCTAATTTGTTTAATGGTTATATGTTCTCTCTCTCTCTTTTTTTTTTTTTTTTGCTAATACTGGAGCATTTCAGAAGTCTCCAAAGAGACTTCCATGGACGCTGTTCCATGGTAACTGAAATCCCACATTTGTGAATATATATGTCTTGGCAACTTTGTGAATGTAAGTACTTCCTGGAGTCTAGGACCAAAATGGGAAATACAGCTGGGACAGATGTGCACTTAGAGTTGCCTCTGTGGTTTTAAAAGCTGAGGAATTCAGATGTTTTAAGGGGACTCTGCAAACCTAAGCCAGGTAATACAATGGGAGGGGAACCAATACATGCATTTCCACACACCCCGCCCTGGACTGTCGGGATTACTTGGGCAAGAGTTTGTAAAGTGGCCAACATATTTGATGCCTAATAACTTAAACAAAAAGAAAGAAAGATGCAAGTTGTTATAGGCATTTGTTATAGGCAATAACAAATGGTACAGTAAAGCTGTCCCTCTGGAATGACATGCAGTCTTGGAAGACCTACTTAGGGGAAATGGATTCACCCATAATAAATTATCTAAGAACATCATAACAAAGATATATTTTTCAGGAACAAATGGAAAAGAACATCCATTTCAGTGGCATTTCTTTACAAAGATGTAAGTTCCAAGTTCTTGTTAACTTTTAGCAACAAAACCACATTATCATTAAAAGTTTTGTTTCTGAGACCACTAAATTCCTCTACAGAAAAAAAAATTAGACTCTTACCCACTTAACAGCCATACAATTCTCTTTTCAGCACATTTCTTAATTCAGGTCTTATTTTCTAAGACAAAATATATCTTTTCCAAAACATAAATAACTATAGAAATGGTTTGCCATGTTTTTGCTTTTTTCTTAGTTTTTAAACAATAGCTACAAAAATCCCCTAATTGTTATTTGAACCATTATATTATATTACATGATAATATTTTCCTGAATCATGATTTTCAAATTATGGCCCTATAGTAAGCATGTTTAAACAAAAAATTACATACAAATAGTCAATTACACTAGTGTTATTGGTTACTGACAGTGTGCTGGATAGTGTGTTGAGTACTAATTTCCTAGACTGGGAGTGGGTTTGGCCTTTAGTCATAATTCTCTTTCTAGCTATGGGAGTATAAGCAAGTTATAGAATTTTCAGTTCCTTTGTTACTTTATCTGTAAAATGAATTTTATTTTATTAGAATGCTTATAGATCAAGCCTATGCAGCACAATTCAACTCTGGCTAAGTAGAAAAGAAATACAAAAAAGGCATAAGGTAACTCACAGATCCTCGGGGATGGTCACATGCCTGCTCTTGGGAGTTAGGGAAGAGAAGCAACATCAATAACTAGACTGGAGAGTTGTCCCCTGGAAGGTAGTGCCCCCTGTCTCTGGGCCTGGGTTCTACCACTTTGTACCATTGAAAAAATCAGAGGCCACCATTACAACCACCATCATTTCTGCCTTTGCAAACTAAGTGGAGCTAATTTAGCTGCCACCACACTCATGTGCAAGGTTATGGAGCAGCCTCTGCTTCCTTGTGCTGCCAGTCTAGCCTAGATGTGTCTCATGAGGCAATGTCCCTGCCTATGCCTCAGCTGCAAGGTGGAAAGTGCAGTGTGAACATTTTGATTTGCTTCCTCCAAAAGGTGAGGAATATTTCATATACAAAAAGAAAGTTCCTGTGATGCATAATCATAAACATAGTGTCACTAAAAGAAGCATTTCATATTCTGGAGTGTCCTAGAGTCCTCACTCTGTTTGGGGAATGTTTTACCTGGAAAAGTCCTGCCAATCAATTACCTGTGGTCCTCTTGTATTTCTTAAAAGTACCTCATTTCTCTTCCTGTTATGTCCTGGTTTGTCACATAAGTGATAACATCAGCCTACTTAGACTGGAAGACATCATTTTACATGATAGAGTATGCATTTGCAATCTATTACCATATTTATATAGAACTTTGTTGATCTCCAACTGTTTACCTGTAGCATAGGATCTTGTCCTGACAGCCCCAGGGGAAAGCCAGGGAAGGCATTACCAGCCCCTTTTATCAGTAAGGAACCTGTGAGTAGATAAGGGCATGTCAACGCCATTCTCCAAGTGACAGAGAAGGCATTGGATTCCCTGTCTTCTCCTTGCTCTGATGGGTCAAGCCTCATGCCACATTCAGTTATTTCAGAGGAATCTCACATTAGTGTGGCCTAAGGAAGATGGCTGAAAAATGGGAGGATGAGATTTTCACCATCAAAATCTATGCTCTAAACCACAGCTTCTTTGCTTGGTAGGTAAGGGGGTGCCTTCATGCTTGGGTATGGTGAATGCGTGCTCCTTCAGCTCTTCAGGCTCTTGGGGCTAAAGCTACAGGTGACAAACTCACCTTCCTTTACCCTATTGCCCTTTCATTTGTCCTGAATTGAAAATGCTTACAAAGTCTTATTCTAGGCAATCTCATAAGGATGCTCTAATCCACTTGAAAGATATCTTGTACCCCTTCATTCATTGTTCTTGTGTACTTTTAACGAAGCTGCTTTACCATTGATCATTATTCTGGGGAAATGACCCTGCATTTATTTATTCCCAGCAGCCAGTGTAAAGATATTTGGTCCCTGAATAGGCATGGACAGTCCACAAATCCTGTGAATGTTTCCCAAAATTATCCTTTGAAAACCATTGCCGGACACATGTTGGAATGAGGTTTTTTTTTATAAAGTTAGCATTATCCCATCCAAATATTCCTTCAGAGATTTTATAGCCCAGTGAGGGTTCCTGAAACAGCACATGCATTTGGTTTGTTATAAAAACATGCTATTTCAGAAACACATGCAAAGTGTTAGCAACTGTAACAATATCTTCTCATCCTAGGGTTATGGAGATACCGGCATTGTCTAGTATGTCCAAAAATGAATGTTATGGTCATAAAAATGCAGGTGTATCTACAAGCGGCCACTTTTATACTGAGAAGAGATGTTTTAACTAAGTTCCCATTTCACTATTTCCACCCCATAGGTCCTTATTTCTTAAGTTCTAATTATTTTTTGTCACTTCCCTTGAACTCATAGGGCACCTTATTTGTAGTCCTCCAAAAACACCAAGTACACTTGATTCATGCCTGAAATTACAATTTGCTCTTCTCCTCCAGCCCACGTTTCCCTGTTCTTTGAAGCTGGGCTATCATGTCAGCTCCCTGGTGCGGCTTTATCTGTGCCCCTTGCTACCTCTGACTTCATGATGATTTCCCTCGTTTGTGTGCTCTGTTGTGGGAGAAGGCTAGGGTGTATTGTCCACAATTGTCTTGGAGGTGACGTGTTTGCTGTGAAAACCAATGAACTCCAATCCCAGAAACTATAAACAAAACACTTCATTTTTTTCCAATGCTGCATCCCAACTTGGCTGGCAATTCTGCTCCACTTCACTCTAGGACTCTGGCTGACAGAGAAGCCACTTGCTGGAACCCTGACAGTTGCACAGGCAGAAGGAAAGAGAGCCCAGGAGAGTCTCCCACTTGCACCAATATGCTTAATCCAGAAGGGTGTGCAGGTCACTGTGCTTGTAACTGATTGGCCAGTACTGGACCAGTAGTCCTGCCCAACCACAAGGGAGACAGAAAATGCTACCTTGCCATGTGCCTGAAGGCAGAGCCCTGTGCATATTTGCTGCACTGCACTAAGGACAATCTCAGAGTGTCTCAAATTGAGGCTGGACTGAGGGCTTTGGCACTTACTAATAATATATCTGACTGCCTAACTGCTTTGTGCCTCAGCTTCCTGCTTTGTAGAACTGTGCGTGTGTGTGTGTGTGTGTGTGTG
>PVJS01007889.1:0-54689 GCA_004027185.1 Glis glis
ACACACACACACACACACACACACAGAGCAATTCTAAATATTCTATTGTTCAAAGGATCAATCATAATAGAAATTACAAAAATTTAGAAGTGAATGATAATGCTATATGGTACCTATAGAAAAGAAAATTCGATAATATATATAAAGCAGTTTTCTGTAAATTAGTCTATTGATACAATACAGTTCCTTAATATCCCAACAAGGTTTTTGTGACAAAAGTTAGCTGACCCTAATAGTCATATAGAAAAGTACTGGTCAGTTTTTACTCTTAAAATCCAGCCACAATAAACAATCTTGTGCATATCAATTTGGGAACATCAAAAGACAAGTGACACATGTAAAAATAATTTGAAACATATATGATTAGACTAATAACATATGGAGAACTCCAGCAAATCTATAAGGAAAAATAAAAAATACAATAGAAAATTGAGCAAAATGTTTAAGTAGGAAGTTTACAGGAACAGAAATTCAAATGATAAGTTTACAAAAGATGTTCAACTTCATTTATAATTAATGGAATGCAAATTAAAATTATAAGAAACAATCAATCAATTTGACAACACTAAAATATTCAATATATCTATTTGGCAAATATATGAAGGAACAGATTTTCATGAGCATTTTTGAAGAGCAATTTCAACTAATAATATAATTTAAAATGGCATAGCCATTAAAAGAACACACCAACTCCTAAAAATGTATATTATTTTATTACATGATGAGAATTTTTTCTTTGGCATTACTATAATTTTCTATGTTTTCTTAGTACTTTTACCTTCTTATTCTTTTAGGTAGATTAAAAACATTTTCTTAGATTTAGCTTATTATATTTTGAATTCCTCAGTTAATATTTTAATTTTTATTATCTTATTAGTAATAAAATATTAAACCTATGCATTTATCCCCAAGTATAGATTTTCATATGAAGTATTCTAAATTTCTCTATTTTCCAATATTATTTTGTAATAAATTATCTAAGTGTTTTATTTTTGTTTTAATTGAAAACTCCCCTGTTCTCTAATTTGAACAGAAAAGTAATTATAGTTGTATTGCATAGTCTGAGAATGACCCCTTTAAATATCTTTCATATGTTTTGGAATTTATTAATACTTTCTATATGAACTAATTTATAATTAATTATTTATATGTTTACTGTGTAATCACTTTTCTTTGTATTTTAATTAGTTTTCCTTTATATATCTAATATTATGATACTCAATGAATAAAGATTAAAACTGTTATTATTAACTTGTATATTGTCAGTTTCTTATATTTTTATAAAAGATCATATCTACCTAGTCAATATTTTTGTTCAAAGTATACTTTTCTTAGAACTGATATGTCTCTCTATATTTTACAAGTTTCAGTGAAGAAGCAGAACCTCTTTGAGTGTCACAGAATAAAGAACTCATTTTAGAATTATGTCTTTGTGTAATTTTTTAAAATTTGCTACTATTATCATTATTATTGTTGTTACTATTATTATTTTGTGGTTCTGTGGATTGAACCCAGGGGCATTCTACTTCGGGCCTACACTCCAGGCCTGTTTTATTTTTTTATTTTGAAACAGGGTCTTGCTAGGTCGCTGAGGCTGACCTCAAACCTGCTATCTTCCCAGGTCTCGGCCTCTCAGGTACTGTGACTACAGGTGTGTACCACCACGCCCAGATCCTTGTGCAATTCTGAATCAATCTAAGAAAGTAAGTATCTGGAGGGATCTGCTCTCCAGAAACACTGACTCAGGTAGAAAAGACAAAGCATGCAGCATTCAGAGACCAGATGGAGTTATGAAAGTGAGCTGGTGAAAATTAAATCTTCCCAAGGATTGGAGGAGAAGGGGTGAGGAGAAGGTAGGACGTTAGGACCACCTAGAGTTAGTGCTTTGATTTTCCCTCCCATGTAACCACAATGACCTTCAGAGAATTCTTCAGTTCTGCCTTGCAAATATCAAATCAATTCCCCTTCTGCCATTACTCTCACCTGGAGGCACAGAGAGCAGGGAGTTCTGGGAAAGCATGCTACAATGACCCAGTCTACACACCAACCACCCACTTCCCGTGTCCTCATCATGTTTGCATTTACTGGATAAATCTTTTTCCATCTTAATATTTTGGTCTTTCCTTTGTCATTTGGTTCCAAGCTTGTCCTTTGTAAAGAGTAAACATTTGTTTTATTAATGTTACTTTTATTCCCCAAAAGAGGTTGAGTTTTTTAAGAAGCAATTTTTAAAATCATTTGTCTTTATTTTCACAACTAATTTGTTTTATTGTCCTGTCACCTTTGTGTGTGTGTGTGTGTGTGTGTGTGTGTGTGTACGCACGCTTTATACTTGTGAAATATATTCTATATTTATTTTATTTTTCAAACATTGAGGTCTTTGCTTTTATCCTTTTCCAAACTTTAATAGGTACACATCTGGTTTTAATTCTCTTAATGATTACTTTTAAGATTTTCAAAAATATTCTTAAACATATATCTATCAGCCTAACAAAGTCAAGACAAAACAGGGAGGTATAACTGAAAAGGCACTAACTACAAGAGTCATCAGACTTCAGTTGAAATCCAGCCCTTGCTGCTGGTAGCCACGTAGTCTCTGGGTCTATTTCTTCTACTTACCTCATAGAATGATTTTGTGGTCTGTTCGTAATACAGAAACAGGGCCTCAGATATTATTACTGATTCCAGTTTTGAATGGCAGGTATGTGCCAGGCTCTGCATACCTCGTGTATTAACTCATTTACTTCTCACAAAATCTCTCCAAAATAGGTATCATCATTCTCATTTTACAGTTTAGTAAACTGAGGCTCATGGAAGGTAGATAAATGACTTGTGAGCATCATACAACTACTAGGGATCAGAATGAGACTGAATTCTTTCTGACCTCAAATTGATCATCTTAACCACTAAAAGAAGAGAGATAAAAGATGCTCTTTTTCTAATTTTTCTAAGTTCTGAGTCATACAAACTTACAAGTAGATTTTTGGAAAGGAATTATTTTACATGTATATTCAATAAATTGCAATTATTGTGGTTACTGTCATCTTGATTCTACCCCTCATGGAAAATGTTTAGCAACACTTTTACTTACCCCTCCTCCTCCCTGTCCTGTCTGCTTCTCACTCACACCCTAGCCCAACCCTTAGTATCCTGCTTGTCTCAAACAAACATGAACTCTTGTGAAGCAGAGAGACCTTGAGTCATGGTAAGAATTTGATTATTCTGAATTGATGACAGAGAGTGGGAAAAGGAAATAATTTTCCTCCTGCTTTAGTGGAAATACCTTCTCACTGTTTTGCAAAATGACATGATGCTATAGCTCAGATCTTGAATGTTCTTAAAGGACCAAGTATGAAGGTTTGGTCCCTAACCTGTGACGCCATTGGGAAGTGGTGGGACATTTAATAGCTGGCAGCTAGTGGAAGGAAGTTATGTTATTGGGTATGTGCCTTGAAGGACATGTTTGGATCTCAAGCCCTTCCTCTCTCTCTATTTTACTTCACTTCCCAGCCACCATGAGGTGAACAAGCCTCCTCCACCTCATGCTCCCGCTAGGATGTGCTATGCTGCTACAGGACCAAGGACTGAAACCTCTGACACCATGAGCCAAAACAAACCTTTCCTCCCTGTAATCCAATTAACTCGGGTATTTTGTCACAGTGATGGAAAACTAACACACACAACCTGACCTCAGGTGATGTTTTTCCATACAGACTCATAGCCTGGCAACTGTGTAATTGTTTCCCAGTTCTGGGATAAAGTTTGAATATTAGTACTAAATATCGTGGAGGTATACTTTTCATCTCTTGTGTCTCCATGGGAATTTCTATTTGAAAGATCCTATTTGATCTTAATTCTGAGCTGCTTGGCATTAAAAAAAAAATCCCAGCCCAAACCATTGTGTCAAATCAAGACCTTCAGGCCACAGAACCAAAAAGGGTAACATTTTATGGGTCACTTTTACAGAGGCAGAATGATGGCAGTTTATTGCAAGAACAAGATTGTTGGTATTAAATATACTGGGTTTGAATGCTGGCTTCACCTTTAGGTGAGACCTTGGGAACATCACTCAACTCTCCGCACCAAGATTAAATCACATGTTCCAGCAAATGTCTGATGAATGGGTTCCTCATAGGGTGAAGTATTGTTTCACTTTTTATATACTTTTATTGGTGCATTATAGTCTCACATCAAAACGTAGTTCATAGTGACAGTGACATACATGCACACTCCATTTGGAGGGCTTTCCTCACATGAAATGCTTCCTCTTTTGGCATTCTGTGATTGTCCAGCAAATGCTGGCTCACCTCCAATGCCATCACATCGGCGGACATGATCCCTGTTATCTGTAATACATAGATTACAAGCTACTTGGTTGACTTACACTTTTCTGCAGCAGAAGAAAAATATTTACTGGGAGAATTCGATTGAATTAAAACAATCAGATTAAAAGGAGCCTGGAGGCTGCCCTTCAGCTCAGCAAGGGACAAGTTGCCTTGCTCTGAGCAGCAAACCCAACCGTGCCAGCAGCTTGGCTAATTCAGCAGTAACATGAGGAGGTGTGACCGCCACTGCGGGAGGGATAGAAACACTGAAGAAGAAATGTTTTCCTCTTCACACTGGATTCACGTCACAGCTCTGGGCACAGGCTCCCCTCACCAATTCAGACGCACATAGATAAGGGACGTGAAGTTTGAATGAAAGAACATGTACTTAAACATCCGTCCTGCAGAAAGTTATGTTTCCATCGCAGGCAGTGACATCTTATAAATAAATAAGTCATTTTTCCAAGGTGAAATGGTAAGTTAGCCATTTATAATTCAGAGCAGATTTTCTTATAAATGAAATTTTATATTCGGCGATCAGCTTCCCAGGTTGGCCACACAAGTATTTCTAATCCAAAGAGCAGAGTGTGATGTGAGCCCCACACAAACATACAACCCCAGAAAGCAGCATTCTGTAACCACACTGTTTGTTGGCTTGCATGCATTTTAGGCATTCCACAGAAAGTTGCATTCTCTTAAAAGGCTATTTTTTAAATGTTTACTTAGTGGCCATAAAGAACACTGTAAAGATCACATGGACTTCTTCTATCAAGCTTCTAGCACCTCTAGAGCTCTTACAGGACTGTGTTCACTTAATTATGTCACAGGAAATACTACTTAACCTGAAATTTAATCAATTGTGTTTCATAGCTCAATATTTCAGGAGATGTTAAAAGTTCTGAGAAAACAAAATGTTAGTCTGTTAAATGAACTTGGGAATTGTGTCACACTTCCACTCTTGGACATTTGTGATGTGCACTATTTCTAATCAACTTAATTAAAATCCTGAGAGCAGTGTTCAAAATACTAGCTTGGAAAACATCATCTTCTTATTCCCACCCAATAGTGTAGATGTGGCCCAATACTGACAGTAGAATAGCAGTCCGATGCCTACACTCACTGCTGCATTCTATACTATAATATTCTGTACTATTATTATTCTGTGCTATAATAATAAAAACAATACGCTGTTCCCCTCAGAGGGTTCCCAAACTTATTTGGCTAACTGCCTCTTTTTCAGAAAAAAACAATTACTCTGCATACACACCCCCAAATCTACATTTAAATGAATAAGCAGAAAGATACAGTGACAAATTTGTATTCCTTTATGTATCTATATTTCATTCCAGCACCTCCCTGGGGCTGAATCACCAACTTTGGGAACCTGCACGAGTGTAGCTAGGTCATGGGACCTGAACTTCGACACACTGTCCTGCAAAGGTAATTATTATATCTAACATGGAGTTCAAGGCAAAATAAAATTTAAGGTTCTGTGGAAAGGGTCCAGTTACCCCTGCTATCTCTTTCTTTCTTTCTTTCTTTCTTTCTTTCTTTCTTTCTTTCTTTCTTTCTTTTTTTTTTTTTTTTTGCAGTACAAAGGATTGAACGCAGGGATATTCTACCTCAGAGCTATACCCCCAACCCTCTTTTGTATTCTTTATTTTGAAACAGGGTCTCACTAAGTTGTGGAGGGCCTACTAAGTAGCTGAGACTGGCTTTGAACCTACCATCCTCCTGTCTCAGCCTCCCAAGTACTGGGATTACAAGTGTGCACCACCACGCCCGGTTACCTCTATCTTTCAAATTCTACCCATGACTTCAGGAATATGTCTTCCCAAATAGCAAGGATCTGCAGACCATCTTGTTCAGAGAAGCTTGGGTATAGTGTTTGCCCTAGGAAGAGGGGTATCCATTTATACCACACTTCTGCTGCCAAAAATACTCTCGATACACAGACAAATTGAGTGGTTATACTGTTGTTGTTTTTTCTCCCCTACATCCAGGAAATAATATTATTCTAGTCCCTTCCAGTCTTTTTTATTTTGAAAATCTATATTAAAATTTTTTAAATGCCCTTTCCTCACATAAAGGTATAAAAGTAAACTTAAATTAGGGTCTCAAGGCCTGAGGGAGAAGATCCTGAATTAATAAGATTTCATAGTCTCCTGATGGTAGAACAAAGTATCTCATTAGTCAGTGCCTTGGGCCTATCTCTTCTTATGCTGGAAATGTAATTCTAGGTGGGTAGAGCCAGGAACATTTGGGGGGAATTCAGTATGCAACGTGGATCCCAGCATGCACTATTGATCTGACCCAAAAGTCCTGGGTCCCTGCTCTCCTCTGCTGGGAGGCAGGCAGGCTGGAGCCCAGCAGCTTGCTTTGGCTTCTTTAATGGCCTCCCCAGTTGGTGAAGTTCATTCTGCTTTCTATGGCACTTGAGAATTGCCGACACCAGAGGGTTTGGTTTCATATGCTTGAACTTGAGTGACACAAATATTTCAGTGGTGAATCAGCCCTGGACAGAGGAGTGGGTAAGTAGGGAGTGTTTACAGAAGACATTTCATCACTACTAGTCAAACATGTCTTATTGTTGGTTCAGGAGGGATGGGTGTTTTCCTCTTTGAAGGGGATACTCAGGGAGCCAAGAGCTTCCAGCCTGGAGCTCAGCTCCGAGAAAGGGCAGTGGCCAGTTGCACTCAGGCAGCCTGCAGGACTCGTTGCTTTGGAATGCTGACAATCTTGAGGAAATGGTTTTATGTCTTTAATGGAGTTGGGGGGGCAGCGAGTTGAAGCTGGTAGATCTATGCAAAGAAACCCTGAGGCTGTCGCTGGGACTTGGGGCTACCTGGGAAGAGGTTGTCTTTCTGCCTGGCTTCCTTATAAATGCCTTCCTTGTTGTAAAACTTCAAATATGAAGTCAAGAAAGTTGCCATTTCCAATAACCAGTACTACTGATATCAATAGTCAAAAAGATTAGTTGGAGCTGGGTGTGGTGGTGCATGCTTGTAATCCCAGTACTTGGGAGGCTGAGACCAGAGGATCCAGGTTCGCAGCCAATCTCAGCTACTTAGTGAGGCCCTATGCAACTTAGTGAGACCCTGTTTCAAAATAAAGAATAAAAAATAGGGCTGGGGGTGTAGCCCGGAGGTAGAATGCCCCTGGGTTCAATCCTCAGTGTCAAAAAAAAAATAGTCAAGAAGATTAGTTGGAAGAAAAGAATGTGAGATTTCTTTGGCTTTGACCATAATTGAAAAAGGCTGAACCCGACGTAGCAGTGTCCCCTGTGCTCCTTCACTCCTCAGACACAGAAGAGGTGTCACCATGGTCCCAAGTACTCACCCAAGCCTCAGAGCAGAAGTCATCGGAAAGCTTGTGGTTCTTCTAGGGCATGTGGGCGTTATGAATGGCAAGGGGGGTCCCGAGAAGATTGCACTCAGAAAACCCAAGCTGGACCATGCCAAGAAACACAAACCAAAGGAAATACTTTAAGAAAATAAACAAAGCTACTGAGTCAAACGCACAAAGCAGGAAAGCGGAACAAAAGATTATTTGAGGCCTGAGGTTTGAACATTATGAAGTCACACATGATGGGCCAGCCCAGAGCATGAGAGCTCTACAGCTGTGTAAGCGCTGAGACAGCCCGTTCCCACCAGGGGCTCCCCAGCCGGGACGCCCCGCCATCCCACTCAGCTGATCCTACTCTAGGTTGTCTTCGCTCCAATCTGAGCTCAGCTTTGAAATATGCAGCAGAAGGGCTCCTCCACCAGCAGGCTGCATGGACAGAGCTGAGAGACAGATCCCACCTACTGCGTAGTTCCTGTTGAGTGTATTTTAATGTCCTCCGGTCCCCAATTTGTCATTCAGGAGTCCTAGAGGATACCCATGTTATAACAGGATGTTGGCTATCAGAACTTCTAACCAAGAACCTGTCATATAAATACACTGTCATCAGAAACTCAGAATTCTGGAACTCAATCAGTTTATCTACATTATTTAAATTCCCAAGAATTTAAACTCTGAAATCAGATGAAGGTTGGACTCATGTGCGGGTCAAACATTGTTTGTAATAAATAGAGTGAGGTTCCGGTGCACACTGGCCTCTGACAGAGAATGTGTCTAAGTGGCACTGAGCTCTGAATCCTCACGGCCTCTTTGGTCTACTCAAGAGACTTTATGACCCAGTCACCTTGGCCACAGAGAATGACCTTCACCAACAATGCTATCACCTTATGACTCTGGCTTTTATGAAGGGGTCAATAAAGGGCATGCTGTATGAAAACTGCTCTGATTTTTCTATAAAACCATGTCAATAATATAGCCATACCTGAAGGCAGGATACAGGTGTCACTGAATATCAGAAATCAAGTGTCCTTTAAGGAATGAGTATACTTCCTCCAATCTGGTGATAAATGTCACCAGGTTTCCCTTTGCTGTTGTAGTTGCCAGGACGTTCATCTCTAAAATGATCACAGTACCACACCTTCTGATGACCAACATATTTTGGCCTCATCTTTCTTTAGCTTTTCTTTCATATCTAGAGCAAGGATAGAGATATAGACTTCCCTGGAATTAGGGCACAAAGATCGGGAAGTGTCATGTGAATTAGCGAAGCAATAATTCTCATAAATATATGGTCATGGACATGTGCAGATGCCATTAATCCCAGAAGAAACAGTCACTATCCACCCATCTTGCAGTTTTGGAGAGACGATTTGGTTCACTGAAGGAAGAAAAGGTGACTTAATAGGTATTACTGGGACAATAACCTTTACCCTGCACTCCCTAACTTTGTATGAAATTGGCTGGGTAAAGAGAAAAAGAATAATGGTCACTATCACTTAGTTGAGCATGTTAATGTGTTCTTGGGTAAGTAGAGAGAGGTCAGGAACAAAGTCTGGCTTTAGGCCAGGCTAAGGCTGAATGGGCTCTGCATGACATAGTAGAAAGTTGGTGGAGGGTTAAGAGGTTGAGGACAGGGTGGAGAAAGGCTAGAAAAACGTAGCAGGTAACTGGAGTCTTAGGTAGTGAAAATGATCAAAGGGATTTTTTTGAATAGGAATTTTTTATTCCATCGAAATTATCTGATCAACAGGGCTTTAAGGTAAGCTGATTCAATATTATTTTAATACCAAAAGTGTGCTTTTTGATTTGTATGTCAAGGAAGGAACTTTTGGAAAGCACGAGAAAATGATAGGATTTAGGAAATGGTATCAGGGAGAAAGGATGGGGGGGTTGCTCAATTAATTATATATTAAGATATAAAGAAAGAAGAAAAGTAAATAGAGAAAAAGTGATGTGTAAAAGGAGAATTGAGCATATGCAGGTAATTCAAGTGAGAGCTCACTGGAGGAAAACGAAGACCTTATTAAGGATTGCAAACACAGGTGTAGAAGCCATTGCATCCTCTAATGCATGGATTAGTGGAAGGAAGTTTCTCACAGTGATAGTGTCTAAATATACAGTAGAAAGCCAGGCATGGTGGCACAGGCTTGTAATCCCAGTACTTTGGGAGGCAGAGACCAGAGGATCCAGGTTCGCGGCCAGCCTCAGCTCTCTCTCTCCCTGCCTCTCTCTCTCTCTCTCTACTTAGTGAGGCCCTCCGCAACTTCGTGAGACCCGGTTTCAAAATTAAGTATAAAAAATAGGGCCGGTGGTATAGCGCGGAGGTAAAACGCCCTGGGTTCAATCCCCGGTTGGTTTGAATTTTAAAATATATTGTTGTTTTCATTTTCATTGAGATATCAGTCTAAATTTTTTTTTTTTTTGCGGTACCGGGGATTGAACCCAGGGGCGTTCTACCTCCGCGCTACACCCCCGGCCCTATTTTTTATCCTTTATTTTGAAACCAGGTCTCACAAAGTTGCAGAGGGCCTCACTAAGGAGAGAGAGAGAGAGAGAGAGAGAGAGAGAGGTGAGGCTGGCCGCGAACCCGAATCCTCCGGTCTCCGCCTCCCAAAGTACTGGGATTACAAACTTGCGCCACCATGCCCGGCCAATCTAAAATTTTTCTAGCTTCCTTTTCACAGGTCTAGATGGGTAATGACTCATGCACTTGGAAATTGCCTCGTAGTGCAGGACAGGGCATAGGGCAGGGGTGCTCAGTGCCCGAGGAGACACTGCAGGTGCTCAAAAAAGAGGTTTCTTTAAAGTAGAGTTATCAAAGCAGGTTTCATGTGGGATGTAGTCTAGATGGAGACCCAGAAGGATAATAACCTCTCAACCGCTATTTGTTGATTAATGAATGGACAAATTTATGTATAGTTAGACTAATCTTACTGTAGAAATGAATTTTGTATATCTTTTAACAAGAAATATGCTAATATTAGTAGTAATTAATAACTTTCATTAAGATATGGGGATAGATAGAGTAGGATAAAAGGACATTTAGCTCTCTATGTATGATTTATTTGTGAGTTACTCCCAAGGCAACAAGTTACCATTATATTACTATTTGGAAATTAGAACATCCAAAATCATAGAAATAATAATTACCCATCTTGAGTCCAGAAAGAATAATTTCTAAAGATTAAAAGAAGATAATTAGCTATTATAACTTGGATCATCCCTCTGAGAACAGTTCAATTTTAAGACACTTTATCACTAGAACTTTGGGTTCAAGAAGAAAAAATAGCTATGATTTAGAATTTGGTTAAAATACCTACCTATCCTACATTCTGTCATTCTATGTGTGATTATTGTATTTTATTAATAATTTATTAATCATTTCTATAATGTGATTTGATAATAGGAACAATGTCAATCAATTGCATACCAGAAAGTGTATTCAGACAAGGGTGTGGTCAAGTCTTTAAAAAGTGTTGCCCTGCAAAAATACCTAGATAGAGGGGATAAGATTGAGGCTTCACAGACACCCTCACACAAGAAACTCTTCATTCCCTTCTACCTAAATTCATTCACAAGCATTGACTCTTTGGTGTTATCTAATTAAACATTCAGTGTGTCTGGCACATGGTCTAAATGTGCTTTGTTAGACTGTAAAAGCCTATAAGATTTATGTAGCTCTTCTTACAAATAGATATTTAAAAATAGTAATCAGTGATGCATATGTATTGTTCTATAATCTACAAAACACACTAACATGCATCCTATCTCATCTGATTCCAAACACTTGGAAACCAGAATGTTTTGCTTGCTGTGTTATAAAACTATACCCACTTCTTAAAGAGTTTCCCCTATTATTCTCATTTTATGCCCAGACTGCAATCGACCAAAGACTTTCTCATTCTCAATTTACACATGAAGAAACCAAAATGCTTCCACCCACTTGACTCATGATTTACAATGACCTGTAAGAAAATTTATAAATAAATTCCCCTGCCTATAAATTCATTTACTTCTATTTGACTTAGAGATTTCATTTTGCAGAAAGCTCAACATTAGTGTTGCATTATTTCTCTACTGTTTGAACAAAAGTGAAAAGCATAAACTCTAAGAGGTATATTAGTCCTTCAATCCAGTACATAGTAGATTGATAAAAAGTGGAACTGTTTTTCACAAATAAAATGCTATCAACACAAAAGTATTTAAAATATATAAGTGAGCCCACAAAAAGGAAAATACACAGTTTCTATATGTAAAAAAGGGAATGAAATGATAAAGACTGGAATAATCATATGTAAAATTTGTGGAAGGCAACTAAGATACTATCTATAGGTATATATGTATCTACAAGTATATATGCATTTATCTATCTACTCTATATTATTTCCCTTCTCCAACTTTCTTTCTTAAATGAAGAAAAGAAGCTAAATGTACAATTTAAGGAAGACAGTTGGAGGTAGAATACCCCTGGGTTCAGTCCCTAATAACACACACACACACACACACACACACACACAGACACACACACACACACACACACACACACACACACACACACCTTGGAGAAAGGAAATAATATAAACAAATAAGATAAAATAGAGAAAAGTGATAAATCCAAAGCATAGTCTTTGAAAACTAACAGTCAAATCCATTGTAAAACTAGTAAAGAAAAATAAAATTGCAAGAAGGATATATCTATAGGAACAATAGAAACTTTTTTAATTCTTTACACATTGTCAGGAATAATTCTGTGCCATTAAATTTGAAAGCTAAGATGAGATGAACAATTTTCTAGAAAAAGTGAGTAGATTTTCAATACTGATTAAAGAAAAATTAGACACACTACCTATTAGAGAAACAGAGTTAAGTCCACTGCACTACTCCTGCCTTTTTATGTCGTCCCCTTCCCACAAATCTAAACATGAACACAATCAGGCTCACTTTTATAGACAAGTTTTACTAAGGCTTCAAGGAACACAACAGCCTCATCTTACACAAACTGTTCCAGAGAATAGTAAAAGGAGGAATTCTCCCAACCATGTTTTACGAGGCTAGAATGACCTTGAGTCCAATACATGACAAACAAGGAAAAATATAGACAAATTTCACTTATTAACACAGATGCTAATATTATTCACATAAAGTAAACAAAATATTTCTACCTTTCTCATCCCATCATTATCAAAGACCAAGAGGATATTCTTATGGAAGATAAATCAGACTTCCCCGGTCATTCTATACCATCTGTCATGAGTGTGGAGCAGAGTCCACTCTCCTACAAAGAAAGCCAAAGTGGTCCCCTCACTGAAACTATAACCACATCCTATACCCCAAGACATATGACCTCCTCCAGAATCAGGAATCAAGAGAGGCTCACTAGCACCACTGGAGGACCAACTCCAAGCAGAACTGAGTCTACACCCCCAGACATTCTGACCTTTTTCAAAAGGGTCAAAAATAGAACCCAGACATGATCCCTCTCCTTTCCTCACTGGTATGTGCAGTCCCATTATTCCAGATGTATCTGTGGAATTTGATGTCCTCACGCCTGGTATGAAAGTTGCTACTGGAAGACTTAGACTCTTTTTTTTTTTTTTGTGGTACCGGGGATGGAACCCAGGGGCGTTCTACCTCCGAGCTACATCCCCAGCCCTATTTTTTATACTTTATTTTGAAAGCAGGTCTCACGAAGTTGCGGAGGGCCTCACTAACTAGGTGAGTCTGGCCGTGAACCCGGATACTCCGGTCTCTGCCTCCCAAGTACTAGGATTACAAGCATGCGCCACCATGCCCAGCAGACTCAGACTCTTGAGTCACCCCTTCACTCCTTCACTTCTGCCACCTTAAGGTTCTTTGAAATTTCTTCTATCCCAATCACCTAACCCTGTGTCTTATACTTTCCCTATCTAACCCTGCTTCCATTCTTGAATTCTTTCTGTCATGATCTCTGAAATTCACTGTCGATTATTAGCAAAATCGCTAACGTATTCAAAATCTGCTCTGAACATCCCATACCTTACTATTTTTACAGCAATCTGACTTTCCCCCGAGAGTCTATTTCCACATAGCCAGTTCTCTTAGTTTGAGGGAGGTGAGTATCCTCGGTGCCCCTCATTACCACTTCTAAACCATTCTTCTTTCTTACTCCCTTAGAACTCCCGGCTTTGAATCTCATGGTATCAGATTATACCTCTGCTACGCTTCCTTGTTGGAAGGGTACTACTACTCCCCTTTATGTCTCAATGATTATAGCTCATGGCTCACTCCCTCAACACTCTTCCTATCCTAATTCTTGATGATTCCAAATGTATATACACGGTTCTTCCAACACTCATTCGTTCCTTGAACATCTCTCTCTCCTCAGACGATCTTGTCATCTGTGCTACATTAGACACTCATTCCATGGCTAGGCATCCAAATTTACATTTCTCTAATTGATACCTCTACATAACTCCATATGCCTGTGTTCAGTTCTCTGACCATCATCTTCTATTCCTCTAGCTCTTATCTCCTTACTCCCCTGATTCTAGCCATAGATAATATTTATGGAAAGAATAAATGATTGAATATAACTGATCCTATTATCAGGTGAAAAGTTCCATGGTTGCTGTAACACATACAAAAAAATAAGTGTTTTAAAAGGTTAAAGTCACACAGACAAATAACACATATACTCATTAAAGTGTGAAGCTAACAATTTGATCTTGAAGAAATAGAGAATAGAATAGTGGTTACCAGAGCCTACGAAGGGTATGGGGGAAACAGGAAGGGAGAAGGGAGGGACAGTATGAACAGGGTGCAGTTGGATGGGAAGAATAACTTCTAATATTCTGTTGCAGTAGGATAACTATGGATGACACAATTAATTGACTATTTCAAAATAGTAGAATTCTGAATGTTTCCAACATAAAGAAATGATATATGTCTGAGGTTACCCTGATCTGATCATTACACATTATATACATGTATTGATGTGTCACACCATCCCCCATAAATGTTATAATATTTGCTTGTCAAGTGTTTTTGTGAAAATATTTTCTCCTAATCTATGGTTTATTCGTCTTTTGTAGTAGCATCTTTTCTTTGCAAGTTTGTGACCAGCCTGAGAAAATTAATGAGACCCTGTTTCAAAATAAAAAAAGAGCTGGAGATGTAGCTCAGTTTTACTGGGTTCAATTCCCCAGTAAAACACACACACACACACACACACACACACACACACACACACACACAGAGTCTTCCCTAAAAATAGATTTTGAAGAGGACAGGTTCTTATTTATGACTGAGCCCAAATTTGGGTTATCATGCTAAGAAATTCTTTGCCTAAGAAGGAACAGTTCTAACGTTAATGAGGTACAGTTCATCTATTTTCAAAAGGGAGTGACCTGGGTGGCTGGCCAGTCAGGCGGGGTGACAAAAAACGATGTGCAAATATCTAAAGCATTCAAGACTTTTGGACCAGTAACTGTTCTCACTATAGGTCCTTGCAATGAAACCAGATCCACATGTCCCCCTCTGATCTGAGTCCTTGTGCTTTCTGCTACTTTGCTAGATAGAACCCTTGTGTCCCTAAGTCATAAGAGCTACAACAACATCCAGTGTTACAGCCCTTTCGATATTTCAAAGTGAAAACCTTTTACTTTATTTACAAAATAATTATTTTGTAAATTATTTACAAAATAATTCAAAGTTACTTTGAATCCAATATAGGATTCCCACAGCCCCGTGAAGTCAGAATATAAACTTCCACAACTATATTTTCATAACGCACACAAACTCTCCCATCCTATATTTTATGGTTGGGAATTTAAGTGATGGTCTAAGATCACACAAGTATTGACTGATAAAATTAGGACTGGGCCTCCTGACATACATGGTAACTGCTTGAGCAATTGTGGTTAAGCCCAAGTCTTCTCTAGATAGAGTCTGGCTGCGGTGAGGAGGTTGTGCTGGAGAGAGAGGCTGCTCATAAAGCAGGTGCGGTGTAGGACAACCTAAAAATGTGTTGGGATCCCTTACCAAAGCAAGAGGCCCCACAATACAATGGGAGAAGCACAGTCTTTGAAGTAGACAAAAGTGACTTTACAGGCCAAAGTGAATTGACATGTGTTGGGCCTTGACAATGTCTTCAAATCAATTTGCTAAACTATTCAAATCAATCACTAAACTATTTCAGATGGATAATTTCTCCTTATTAGACATCTGTTTCTTAACATCAGATAATCACTTTCTGCTATTAATATGAATTAAAGTTTTTGAGCACTTATGTTTCAGAAACTATGCTCTCTGTTTTATCTACTATGATTAAACCTCAGACTACCTTTACAGGGTATAGACTCTCATCCTCATCCTGAATTAACAAAAAATAAAACAGGTCTAGGGATTACATCCTATCTGAGCCCCCAAAGACTATATGCTGAGGATCCAAAGTTGACTCCAAACCCACGCTCTCAGCCCCTAACCAGAGAGTGCCTCTATGCTTTCAAAAGAGAAAGTTGATTATCCTGTATTAAATAGCTTTGCTCATTTTAAACAATCCTTGTTAAAGTAGACCTTGAATCCTTACTTTGACCCTATTTTTTCTCGTTCTGGTATGTGGGAGAATTAAACTTCCCAGCCCTGCCTGCAGATGGGTGGGTGAGGATCTATGACTGGTTGTGACCCATGGGTTGTGGACAGAACAGTCTTGAGCCAGTTCTGAGCTGAACATTGAGTTGTTAGTGCAGGAGCACCCAGCAGTCAGCTCCCTGCAGAGGAGACTCTGGAAGCCTGTGATAATGTATGGAAATGCTGTAAGATTCAAATGGCCTGGGATACCGAGTCTGTGTATGAAAGACAACTACCCTGGAAGGTTTTGCAGGGTGAACTTTTTATGAGAGAGAAATGAACTTTTTTATCATAAATCGCTAAGATTTGGGAGTTATTTGTTATCACAGCAAAGTCTAGTAAGTGTGTCCTTACCTGTATAGCCCAGTGCCCTGGGGGCTGGTGACTGCTAGGTTATGCAGGTGAGGACACACTTACTTACTTTGCTGTGACAGTGGGTATAGTTTACTGGTGATTGCTCATGACATTGTCCATAGAGACCATCAAGTCATATCCCAAAAGTAACTCTTTTATGGTCTTTGACCCCTCTCCCTATGATAGACAAAATAATATTTTATAACCAAAATAACAAAAGATTATGCATATGGAAAACATCATTCAATAACCTGGGAGAGAATTGGTTCTATTTGTCTAGAATGTTGAAGACAGAGCAGCAGATAAACAGCCTTTCCCCCTGAGTGATTCTGGAGGCTCTCAATAGACTTAGGCGTAATTATGAAGGCATTACACTCACAAGCATGAATGGATTACAAACCAGCTCACCACTAAGTAAATTTAAGCTGCGTTCTTGATCTCTATCAGCAAGGCCTTCTCCCTTAACGAGTTCCACATTGCAGACGAACCTTTCTGCCATCTGCTCGAATGGAAACATGTGGCATAATCCCGCATTGGAACACTTTGCCCTTGGTAAGGAAAGAGACCTTGGGGAATGTTTTAGAAAACCACCCTTTTGGCAGACAATCTGTGGCTAGAGTTTGCCCTTTGTCCCTGGTGTGAAATGATCTACTTTGATATGAATGTCACTTTGAGTGAATGTACAAGAGTTCATATTTATATACACTTACAGCCAGTGTGGTTTCCAGTGGGGATGGCGACGGTGGCAGGATCCTCAAACTGTCATACCAAGGGTTTTAGCTGGGTATGATATAGCTGGGTCTTCCAAACCACAAAAGGACACAAGCCATCTTTTCAATCTCAACAGACTTTATCATTATAGTTACCCCATATCCTCCTCCTCTTCGAGCTACCCTTTACTCATCCTTTAAGATTCATCTCTTCTCAGATGCTTTCTCTGAACACTTCGTGTGAGTTAGGTAGCTCTTCCTGTTCCATTTACCCTGTGCATGCCCCTCCCCCCTTTTCATCATGTGAATTCATAGATACTCAGATACAGTACCACAGCTGGCTGGGGGAAAATTAATGATGGTTCCCAGTTGTATCATTAGGCGCTTGGTTTTTGTGCCATGGGTATCAATTTTCAGATCCAACTTAGAGCAAAATGTGGAACATCCCACTACAGGTGGTGTTAAAGCTTTCTCCTCCCTCAGAGATCACAGGTGATATTAATTCAACAGAAATCACCAGAGAGAACTCAAATGGTTTTGAGAAGAAAAGACAGAGCATCACAGTCATTGCATTAATTTCTTTCTTTCAAAAGGAACTTCTATTTGCAGACCATGCTTTTTTTTTCTTAGTCTTTCTTTAAGGTTTAAATGTTGACATTAGATATCTAATAATATGACAATGGATTTTGAGGTTGAGTCATTACACATACAACTCATCCTCACACACTAGAGTGCCACAGCCAACACTCACATATAAAGTGCTTTTACATTGAGCCTCCTAGCAAAATTCAGAGTATTGCAAATCAATAATTTTTATTTAATATGTTTAAGGTATACGAATTGATGATTGGGTACACTTACATGTTATGAAATAATCACCACAATCAAAATAATTAGAATACCCATTGCCTCATGTAGCTGCCATTTTATGCATTTGTGAATAAAATGTAAGATCTAATCTACCATTTTAGCAACTTCAAGTGCACAGTACAGTACAGTACTGTTGCTGAGAGTCACCATGCAATGCATTAGCTTCCCAGAAATGATTCGTCCTGCAGAGCTGAAACTTTGTACTCCTTTACTTACATCTCCCTACTTCCCTCTCTATTCCCCAGGCCCTGACAAGTGCTATTCTATTCTCTGCTTCCATGAGATTGACTAACTTTGATTCCATATATATATATATATATATATATATATATATATATATGTATGTATGACGTTCTCTTGAATTTGCCTTTCTGTGCCCAGCTTATTTCACTTAGCATAGTGTCCCCAGGTTCATCGTGTTGTCACAAATGGTGAATTTCTTTCTTTTTAAAAACTGAATCATATTCCATAGCTTATCTTACATTTTAAAATCAAGTTATTAGGTTTATGCTACTAATTTGCAAGAGATTTTGTGTATCTTAGATATTAACCTTTAATTCAATATATGATTTGCCAGTATTATCTCTCATTATATAGGCATCCTTCTCATTTTGTTGTGTTTCCTTTGTTGTGCAGAAGCTTTTTAGTTTGATGTAGTCCCACTTGTTAATTTTTGCCTGTGTTATTGATGTCAGGTCCAAAAAACGTTGTCAAGACCAATGTCAAGACTTTTTTCCCACTTTTTCTTCTAGGTGTCTAAATGTATCCAGTCTTATAGCTGGGTATGGTGGTGCACACTTGTAATCCCAGTAGTTGGAGACTGAGACTGGAGGATCACGGGTTCATGGCCAGCCTCAGTACTTAGTAAGGCCTCCACAACTTAGTGAGACCCTGTTTCAAAATAAAGAATAAAAAATAGGTCTGGGGGTATAGCTTAGAAGTAGAATGCGCCTGGGTTCAATCCCCAGTTCTGCAAAAAAAAGGGGGGGTTAATGTTTTAGGTCTTATGTTTAAGTCTCCCATCCATTCTGAGTTGATATTTTATGAATGGTTTAAGATAAGGATACAAATTCATTCTTTCACATGTAGATGTTTGGTTTTCCCAACACCATTTATTGAGGAGACTAAGTTTTCCCCACTGTGTATTATAGGTGCCCTTGTTGAGAATTGGTTAATCATATATGTGAGGATTTATTTCTGGGCTCTCTATGCTATCCCATGAGTCTATGCATCTGTTTTTAGGTATTATGTATACATCTGTTTTTATGCCAGAAATATACTGTTGTGATTATTATCTATTTATAATATAATTTAAAATTAAGAAGACTGATGCCTCCAACTATGTCCTTTCTAAAGCATGTTTGATGTGATCAAAACCATACATAAATATTGATGTCTATAAACTATTACTCAGATCCTGCACTTTAATCAAGTGCCTTGGCAAAAACTAAGGATTCAGTGTGACTAGTGATTAGGATCCCAAGACAACAGGAAAGATGCGTATATCCAATCAAATAAGCACATTTAACTGAAATGAGCAAACATGATATATACCAAAAATGATTCAGTTTGGACTATAATCAGTTACAGCTTTATAATTGAAAATCCTCCTACCCTCATCCCACCTGGAACTCTTGTGGGGTGTAATGAGGGTAGAAAAATTTTCAAACTCACACAAAAGTAGGTATATAAAATTCATTTAAAATCAGCTTTATATAAGTCATTCTGAACAAATTCTGTGGTCTTCACGTATTTTTATAGAAAAATGATTATACTGAATGCTATCACCTTTTTGAGTAAGGTTTTAGGGCAGACATGAACAAACTTGTGTAAGTTACAGAATAACTACATAACCTTACAGAATCCTACCTTGAGAAAGTGTATATCCAAATACCCTAAGTGCACCGCATGCAGTAACACTTACCATGCTCTACAGAATCGTCTGCTCATGAGCTTGTTTCCCCCTAGGCTGAGAGCCTTTTAAGGACTGTATCCTACCCATTTTCTATAGCCCACATGTGCAAAATGGCAGCTGATGAATTCACAGATCAGTTAATACAATTGACATAATGTGAAAATGATCATTCTACTCTTTGAGTAGCCAATCATTGCTTAAAATGACAAAAGTGCTAATAATAAAAACAATTTGTAATTTTATTTATATTAAAGTTGAAATGTCTCTTTATAACAAAACACTTTTAAAGAGAGAAAAATGCTAAGCTATAAACTTGGAGAATATATTGTAACACATATAACTGACATTAAGATAAACTTAAACACTATAGAACTTCTAGAAGTAAAAAAAAGAAAATGTAAAAAGTCCAAAGAAAAGTAGGCAAAAGGTATGAACAGGTGTCTTACATAAAGAGGAATTTCATATGGCCAATAAATATATGAGAAGACGTTTGATTTAATTTAAGGGATGAGGGATATGCAAATCAAGATTTCAATGAGATACCATTTCACAGTTTTCCAATAACAAAAATCAAGAAGCCATGTGTTTGAGAGAGTGTGATCAATAAGATATATTTTTCTGTTGATAAAGGTGTACATTGCTACAGCTAATTTGGAACATAGTTTATTATTATCTTGTAAGGCCTAACATTATATTCCTTCCTACCTAGCAATTCCATTCCTGGGTGTATGAGTGTGTGAGATACTCAGACATCCGCAGACAACACATATAAAAATGTTCTTTAACAGCCCTATTTATAGGACCAAAAACTTCAAATGTTGCAAGGTTCTTTAACAGTACAATGGATAAATTGTGATATATTTACACAATGGAATATAGGACAGTAGTTAAAATGAACGAACTATATATGTAATAATATGAATAAATTATAGTAATACATCATTGAGTGGAAAGTATATCTCAAAATGTTACATGCCACATGATATTTGTTTTTATAAATGTACAACCAAAACTATAGCATATGCTTTTGAGATGTATATAAATAAAGGAAGACGGCTGGGAAGTTGTGGAGTGCATAGGTGAGGTGGGTGTTCTGCAGAGTATGATTCAAAGCATGCTGGGATTTCTTAAGCCTGTTGGCTGGGTGTGATGCCTTGGATGGACACAGCCATATGCAAAATGAGAAACCCATGAACATCATTCAGGTGAATAATTATGTGTCTACGATTTATGAAGACCTGGAGCAGTAGTACCACAATCTCACCAATGTCCCTCTTTTCATGCACATGTGTCTCAATTAGTTGCAGAACACTTAAGACATATGCACACGGCAGATTGTTGTGGATTCTATCGCACAGGCTTAGAATGGTGATGGTGTCATCAGCATTGTCAAAAGGTCCAGTCAAGAAATATGGTTTTCAGGAGGAAAGTCTCAGCGTGGCCTTATGCTGTCCCTGTAATGAATCTATACTGAGTTTACTGGAGTTGAAAAGTATTTTGTTAAGCTAAGAGGTCAGAACTAGAAAACAGATTCCTCTCAAATTAGAAAACAAAACAAATCCTGAGGTAATCCTGAGAATTAATCGGTGTTTAGACATTGGTTCTTTTTCTTCCTCGACTGAGTATTTGGAATTCTTTGATCCACCTAAGGCTTCTCTCTCCCCTTCCTTTCCCTTCCCTCCCTTTCTTATTCTCTCAATGTATAGTCCTCAACAGTATAGTCCTATGTCCAAAGTAAATAGCTACTTTAAAACATATGACCATATAAAGTATCAAATATGGACTGGTTCACTCTAGTCATTTTTTTCTAAAGAAAATAAGTTGAGATGATTGGCCATTCTATCAACTACCCAAACTCTCCACCTATCCCTAAACATCTACCTACAGCCTGCAAACTCCAGATAAGCATTAGTCATGGGGCTGCAGGAAGCACAAGGGAACAGAAGGAAGGTCCTATACTCAGGAAGCTAATTATCTCTTAAGATAGACAATGCAGTCTGTGCATGAATATTCCTGTCACTCTATACCTCAGTATGATATGTAATTACAATGTAGCAATAAAACTATATAAAAAGATAGATGATACCAAATCTTTCATTTAAACATTCTCTGATCTACCAAAAACTCCGTGGGAACCTTTTATATGCCAGGCACTGAGCTGAGTACTGAGAATAAGCTATGAACAAACCTGACAGGGGACCTGACTTTCAAACCCTGTGGCGTAGGAGGAGGACAGGAGAGAGTTGCAGAGCTCACGGCCTAGCAGCTAAGGACAAAACAGGAGACACAGACACAGCAGAGCAACTGAGGGACGTGAGAACTGGTGTCCTGCTGGAGTAGTCAGCAAGGTGCCAGGAACCAGTGAACCTTGACTAGTGAAACTGCAACAGGTACAAGAAATTCAAATGTTCCAGGCCTCCTGAGAGGCCAAGAAACTGGAAAGATACGCCCCAATTGAAGAAACAAGGTTGGCTGAATCTCTGCTGTGCCTTTTTCCTTAAAGAAATACTTCTCCTTGGGAGTATTCGGTGGGGCTGCCAGGGATAAATCCAGGTATAATCCTGAAATATCTTCCTGGAGTAACAATTTTACTAAATGATGCTCTAAGATGTGTGTGTGTGTGTGTGTGTGTGTGTGTGTGTGTGTGTTCAAATGTAAAAGTTTCCTGAATGTTGCATCTCTAACAGAAAACTTCATAGACGTGTCTTGTGGGTGCCCAGTTACCTTAGCTTCTGTAGCCACACCATGGTATTAATGCCACCACCACTCCACATTCATTTTTCTGTAGGTTGAAAATTTTGTTGATGAGAAGGAAGGAATCCTGCTGTGCTGAGGAAATGGCATATACATCAAGTAAGTTGGTTTGAGCCATTCTATGGAAGATTTAATGCCAAAACTGAGGACTTCAGGTTTTGCTGGTAACATTAGAGGTAAGGGGATGGGACTGAATATTTCTGAGCTGAGCAGGACTCATGAATAGAGGCAGATAGCTGTTTCTGAGTCTCATTGGTGATGGATGAAGGGATATAGATAGTTCATAGGTCTTTATCTAAAGGCCAGGACAGCATAACAAAAGCGACATATAATGGATACAGGCAAGATACATGCACAGTGTGGTGTTCCTGGAATAGGTAAGAGTGATCAGGTGTACGTGCTCCAAGTAATGCACACTGGAGGTGCTTGGAAAAGAATGTTAGAGTCCTAGGAGCACTAAGAACATGTTGGGACTCAAGCACAATCCTTCCTAGTGGCGGGAGCAGGTGCTCTCGATGACGGTGACAGTCTTGCACCAACATGGCACTCACCAGTTGTGGTTTCCTCCTCGTGCTGCCAAGTCTCAGGGTGTGGTGAGATGGGATAAGCAGCCACCTGGGTCAGGCCCAGGTTTACACTGCTGATCGTTGCATGGAGGCAGAGGAAGAGTGGAGTTACTGGGATTAGCTCTGCATTTGGGGAAGGAATCCTGGCCTTTCATTTAGATATTCTGGGAAATTCCAGATTGTGCTACTACTTAAAAGGATTTCTCTAGATGACACTCCCAAGTGGGTGGTAAAATCACTCCTAGGGAGCCCCAGGTTACCTGGGGAATCTTGTCTAACTCCTCTGTGGTGCTCTACCTCCACCATGCTGGGGTGGGGCGTGGCTCTGTATGGGCAGGATACGCTCTCTAGGCTAATTTTACATGTTCTTGAACACAATGCGGCTGGGGAAGCTACAAGCCGGCGCTGCACAGTGGATATATAATGTGAGCCACAACTGCCAACCACATAGGCACTTTTGAATTTTCCAGTAGCTATGCTAAAAATGCAAAATGAAACTGGTGAAATGTATTCAATACATTTATTATACATTAATGTATATTGCATATAATATAATATATCCAAATATTACAATTGTAATGTGCAATCAATATGAAAGTTATAAGTGGAATATTTTACGTTCATTTTTCCTGAGCCTTTTTTTGCACTAAGTTTTACATATACAGCACATCTCAATTTGGACTAGCCAGACTTCCAGGGGTTGATAGCCACAGAAGGTTAATAGCTAACGTGTTGGACGGGGCAGCTTGAGGCTGTCAGATGGATTTGCGCCTGTACATCAGCGTAATGACTCCAGGGCATTCCTGAGATAATCAAAGTCCAGAAATACCAGAGTCCCTTGCCAGAGCTCACACTCCACATCAGTGTGAGAGCCAAGACTAGATCAAGTCTCTCAAGTCTAATCTAGCGTTCTTTCCAGCGCAATGTATGCTGATTTCTCTCTTCATGGGCACAACTAAGTCATCACTAGGCTCTCCTGACTCTTCCTGTGGCACCGTCCATGGTACTTCTCTCCATTCCGACTATCCCCACCCTACTCAAGCCCTGCTTGTCCTAG
Source organism: Glis glis (assembly GCA_004027185.1). Lineage (NCBI taxonomy): Eukaryota > Metazoa > Chordata > Mammalia > Rodentia > Gliridae > Glis > Glis glis. The sequence continues at coordinate 24,501 of PVJS01007889.1, forward strand.
AGACTATGATCTTACACCTCCATGTCAGTGTGCTTGCTTTTAGTTTCTCCTCCAGCCCTTCCTTCAAAATCTGAATTTTGCACAACTTTTATTAGAACAGCTTTGCAATGATTCGCTGTTCTTTTTTTAAAATCGATCTTATTTTACAGCAATTTTAGATATATAGAAAAATAGAACAGAAAGGGTGAAGTTCCAATATACACCCCTACACAATCTCAGCCTCTCCCTTCCTCCCACCCAGGTTCCTCCCACCATTCACATCCTGCATCGGTGTGGAGCATGTGTTACAATGGATGAACCAATATCGATGCACATCATTAAAGTCCATAGTCTACACAGACTCACTCTTTGTGAGTTCTACAGGTTTGGGCTAATGCATAGTAATATCATACATCCACCTTTACAGTATTGTACCAAATAGTCTCACTCCCCTAAAACTCCTCTGTTCCCCACTTAGTCATTCCTCTCCCATTCCTCCCAAAGGCCTTATCTATCAACCACTCATCTCTTTACTGTCTGTAGTTTTGCCTTTCCAAGAATATCACCTAGTTGCAAACATACAGTATGTAGACTTTTCAAATTGTCTTTTTGTTTTTCACTCAGTAATATGCATTTAAGGTTCTTCCGTGTCTTCCCATGTTCTGAAAGTCTGTTTCTTATCTAGAATAATATTCTGTGCTGTGGCTGTACCTGTTCATTTATCCATTCATCTACTGAGATCATGGTTGCTACCAACTTTTGATAATTACGAGTAAGCTGCTAAAAACATACATGCGCAGGTTTTGTGTGGAATCCTTATTTTCTAAGGGTTAACATGTAATGTAAGATGCTCCATTATCTGGCACTAAATGTTTGCATCACTTTTCTAGACAAATGCGTTATCACTCAAAGTTTGTTCTGCCTTTTAAAGACCTTAACTTTTTATAATCTTTTGCATTACCACATGAATTTTAGAATCAGTTCGTCAATTTCCATAAAAATACTCTCCTGATGTTTTGGTTGAGACGGCAATAAATCAATAGATCACCTTAAAAAGAATTGAAATCTTAATAATATTGTGTCATATGACACATGAACAAGATATATCTCTCTACTTATTTAGCCCTTTAACAGTTTCCCTCTGCCATATTTTACAGCTTCTAGTTTATAGATCTTTCATATATCTTGTTAGATTTGCCTCTAGAATTTTGTTTCTCACTTTCTTAAAAATGATAGTTGTATTTGAATTCCTGATTGTATATAGAAATGCAATTAATCTTTTCTCCTGCAAACCTAGTAACTGACTTATTAATTTGCAAACTTTTTAATAGGTTGCATCAAAATTTTAATATTATGTCAACCCTATATTCCTTGAATAAACCCACTTAGCCACGATGTATTCAATTTACTAAATTGTTGCTTAAAATTCTACATATTTTCATGAAGATATTCTTTTGTAGGGTTTTTTGGGGTGTGTGTGTGTGTGTGTGTGTGTGTGGTAACTGGGAATTGAACTAGGGGGACATTCTTCTGAGCTACATCCCTAGCCCTTTTTTACATTTTTAAAATTGTATTATTTTTTACTTTGAAATAGGTTCTCCAGGTTGCTAAGAGTCTGGCTACATTTCTGAGACTATCCTCAAATCTGTGATCCTCCTGTCTCAGCCTCCCAAGTACTGGGATTACAGGCGTGCACCACCACATCTGACACGTATTTTCTTATAATGCCTCTGGCTTTGATATCAAGGTAATGTTGCTTCATAGAGTGTAATAGGGAACATTTCTTTCTTTTCAAGTTTCTAAAATAGTATACACATAATTGGTAATATTTCTATCTTAAATATCTGATAGAATCCACTAAAAAAATCATCTAGTCCTGGCGTTTTCTCTGAGGGAAGATTTTCCACTCTTGTTTTTCTGCTGTTAATTTCATTTACTTCCGTTCTGATCTTAGCTATTCTTTTTTTCTCACTTACTTTCGGTTCAGTTTGTTCATTCTCTTGATTCCTCAGGTGGAGACTGAGATCTCTTATCTGAGAATTTGGGGTTTATGACGTAGGCATTTGATGCTATAAATTTCCCCTAAGTACTGCTTAAGTAGCCTCCCACAAATTCTATATGTGGACTTTTATCTGGATTCAGTTAAAAGTAGTTCTTTTCCATTTTGATTGCTTCTTTGGTTCACAAGTTATTAAGAAATGTGTTATTTCGTTTTCAAATACTATGGGATGTCCTGAGCCATTTGATATTTAATTCCATTGTGGAATCGCTTACTCTGGCTTGTTACGGGTAAGTTTATGCCTTTCTTTACTTCTCTAGCCAACAAACTCCTATGCATTCCTCCATGCCCAGCTCAGATAGTATGGCCCCTGTGCAATCTTCCCCAACTCTGCCAGATGAAACTTGTAGCTTTCTCTTGTCTGCCTGCAAACGCCCTTTCTTTCCACGCACTCATCTGAGTCTTTATCACACCGGGCTGCAGGCTGCAGCTGGGATATTACAAGTTTGTGTCTCCCATTGGACTCTGGGGTCCTCAAGGGCAGGGCAGAAGTTCCAGGCAGGCCATCTCCATGGAGGCCAGCACAGGGCCGTTTCTTAAACAAACCAGTGAGTCAGTGTCAAAGCCGCTTAGGTCTGAGTCCTCCTCAACTCATCCCTCCGGTTCCCAGAATGACTCAACTACTGAAAACAAAGAGAAGATGTGAAGATTGAGAAAGAGAGGGGGAGGAGTAAATAGGTCTCTCTGTGTGAGTGAGAACCCTGGACACGAAGCAGGCCCCCTCAGGTATGGCAGGACGCCTGCTTTATGTCCAGGTTGACTTGGTGCCTGTGGGAGCGGGGCTGGTGGTTATAGGCCAGGCCTGGGCCTTACCTGCGCAGATGGTAACCAGGCCTGCCTTGAGTGAGTGCGGCCGACACGAAGCAGAACCCCGCAGGTGCTCCCCTCGCCAGCTGCGGGAAGCCTCTGGCTGGACACAGGAAACCAGTCTGTACAGGCCGGGGCCTGTGTGTGCAACGCGGTGAGTTGTGCACATGTGAGTGTGTTGGGGGAGGCCATGGTGAGGGTTGGAGATGGATGACTACTTAATCTGAATTCACCCTGGGAAAAGAGAGACAGCAGATTCTCTATTCCCATCCCCACTGTGCTCAAACCAGACCCTCTCAGCGATGTGATCTAAAATGTTTCACCTTCCCTAGAAGCAATCTGTGCCCATCTGTGACTGTGACTCTCATGGGAAAGCTCACTTTTACAGAATTCCATAGTCGAAAAGGAGGCTTTTCTTGTAATGCTATGTGGTCTTCTGGAAATATATAAATAAATGTTTAAGAAGAGATCAGTACAGCAGAATATTCAACTTCCCTGGGAGAATTTAGACATCAGATAGTAGATGGGGTAGATACTAAATTGCCTCCCCAGATCACCTAGTCTATCGGGTGAGTACTAATTTATTGCAGCCAGTATTTTCTATTATTCAGTATTACATAGACTATCCCAAGTGTAGAGGCCACAAGGATAGAAAGAAACAGAGGGAACATCTCCTGAACCATCAGATTTATCTCTAAAATGTGTACTCAAGATGCCTGCAGAAATGAATAACTCGACTGGGGAGGCTTAGACTGTCACAGGCTCCTCTCTGTGGCCCTCCGTCTCTCATTATTTATACACATACTCCTCCACTCCTAAAATACTGTTCTTCAGAGCAATCTGGGGGAGAAAACACTAGCTCTGGTATCCCCCCCCCCAGTCTTTGATAAGTATTTAAGACAATTAGGCAGCATCCTGCAAAAAGAGGCTATCTATCTGGTTTGGCTCCCCAGCAAACTAACATTCTCTGTCTGGTCCAGATATGGTAAAGCTCATAGCTCTTCAAGTCAAGGAGCAGGTGAGAATAATTAGTCCACACTCTGTCATGGAACCTGAGTTTACCCTGAGTTCTTGGGGAAGACGAAGGATGAAGGACATACTGCATGTACTTATCTAAGTCCCTGGTATCTCTCTCCAAGGAGCTAGTTAGAATCTTTGGCCAGTGTGCCTAGGGTCCCAGGTCTGAGTGAACCCTGCCATGTGCGGCCTCTGCCGGAGGCCCACAGCGTCAGTCCAGAGGTTGCCTACTCCTTCCTTTGAGCTCCATCTTTGAAAACTCAGATTGCTTCTCTTGGGGGTATAGCTGCTTTCCAGCGTGCTCGGCACTGCATTTCTAGGAGAGTGCTCAGAGACCAGATCTGCTATCCAGCATGCTCTCAGAAAGAATGAGACCTAGGTTCATAAACAAGCGTGGCCCAACTTGAGAGCTACCTCATACCCAAGAGAGGCCATTGTTCCTTTGCATGAAAACAGCTCACTCTGTGCTCTGAAACAGGAGAGAAGCAAGCCCGCTGGATCTGACACTAGCAAACTGACTTCCTGTCCTTCAAGACGCTAACCCAGACTTGCAGCCTCCTCCTGCATCACCCATAGTCACATGACTTTCCTGAAGAGAACCTTTTACTTCCTCCTGTTGCTGCTTTTTATTTTTTATTGATTTACAAAAAAAAATGGTTTGGCATCTACATCTGAAAATAAATATGAATCCTATTGTGTGAGTTTCTCATACAAGGCAGAGATCACTAGAAAGGCAACTAATAAAAGGTCTTAGACAAAGCAGCTCCTTACCAGATGTGGGTTTAATTTACCAATTCATTCATTCATCAAATATTTCCTGTGCTTTTACTCTGCACCAGACTCTGCTAGGCACCGGGAAAACAGAGATGAACAGACTCCTGCCTTCAAAGACTTGTAAGGTGACAGACCTTTAAACGCATAAGTATATTAAATTGTTGGATGACCTATGCTAAAAGTCTGTGGAGGGTAAAGTGGGATTCTAGGGAAATTGGGGGTGGAAAGAGAACTGTGGAGAACAGGCATTGACATCAGACCAAACTAAGCTCAAATCATGGCCCTTGCTATTCCTCTTACTAAATATGAGATATTAGAAAATTCACTTAGCCTGTCTGAGCTTCAGCTTTATTTTCTGAAATCAAAATTATTACAGTGAGATTTTTTCAAATATTCAATGAGAATTATATATATATATATGATTATATATATATATATATAATGAGATTATATATATATATATATGTATAATCACTGAGCAGTTGCTGGCACCTGGACATTGTTCAATAAAAGTAACCTGTCCATTAATTTTATTGTTATTATTATCTAAGAACAGGCTGGGTGAACTCCAGGCACACTAGAAGAAGATCTTTGCTACATAGGAGATAGGGGGAGGCAGACAATAACTTCCTACCCAGATTAGAAATGACCTATGTTCTGTGCATTGGGAGCTGTCAGCTTGACTCAATTTGCTGTAAAACCCACTTCTTTAGTCACCAGTAGGGAAATTCTATCCCAAGTTATCAGTTTATGAGGTGTATGGCGGGAGCGAGACTGGGAACCATCCAGCACCTTATCTGGTTGTCCGCCCTTGGCAATGCCCCCTTTTCTCCAATTCCCTTTCACTCCGCACTCCAGGCTTACGGCAGGGGAGACTGTGTATCCTCTTGACCCTGGCAAGGGCAGTCCCTGTATTCTGGACAAGCGCCAATTATAAATGGCTTCTGCTTTTCTCCCCTTAATACCACATCTGCATGTACACCCATCTAAGCTTTTATTTAAATATTAAGGAGGAGTGCGTCCAGACAGTAAGCACCAAGAAATCTAAACGCAAGCCAAGAAAAAGGGTGTGGGTGAAATAAAGGACAGTGGTGAATAGATATTCAGAAACTGAGAAATTGCACAGATTCATTCAATATTTTTCACCCACAGATTTATTCAATATCATTGCAATGAGAGGTACAAAATGCCCAGATAGAGAACTGATCTTTTTTTACAGATAATCCTTTATAGATTCATTCAACATGCAACTGTCTCACTAGTCCTTCATTTTATTTACAAATCTTAGCAAGAATAGGGAGAATGGGCAGTGCTAGGTTTGGGTTTGGGATGCCCCCTAAAAGGTCATTTGTTGAAAGCATATCCCCAGTGCAACAATGTTCAGAGGTAAAATAATTAAACCAGGGCTCTAATCTCACCAGTGGATAACTCCACTGAAGGATTACTAATTTGAATGGATTTACTGGGTGGTAATTTAGACAGGTGGGGCATGGCTGGAGGAGATAGGTCACTGTGGGTGTGGCTTTGGGGACTGTATCTGTCCCTGGCGGCTTCCTGTCTCTTAGAATAATCACTGAAAGAATAGCAATGAAATGTTTATTTTTTAATCTCCTCGAAGAAGAAGGAGAAAATAATCTTCTCAATTAAAGCAGGAAAGGAGGGGCAAAAAAGAAAAAAATACAAATTGAATCACACTATTGCTAAAAACATCAAAATTTAAATATTTTGAGCTAAATTACGATGAAAGCAATGCATCTCTATAGTTATAATTGTAGTGATAGTTTTAAGAACATTTCTGCCATCCAAGAAGTTCTCTGAGAAAAACTTACATATCAGAAAAAAACAAAGGTTGAAATTAACAAAATCAGTTGTTAACTCAAAGAGGTTAAAAAAGAGTAAATTCAGACATAATATGGAAATGTCAATAACAGAGGTAAGAGAAAAAATTATTTAAAATAACACTATAAAGATTATCAATAAACCTAAAAGATGATTAATTGAAATAATATAAATCAGTACAAGTAGTAGGAAGGGAAGGAGAAAGAAAAAAAAAAGAGGAAAGGAGGGAGGGAGAATGAGAGTTCTGTTAAGGTTAATCAGTAAAAATGTAAGAAAAAGCCGGGTGTGGTACACACTTGTAATACCAGTACTTGGGAGGCTGAGATAGGAGGATCCGGGTTTGCAGCCAGCCTCAGCTTAGTGAGGCCCTACGCAACTTAGTGAGACCCTGTTTCAAAATAAAGAATAAAAAAATAGGGCTGGGGGTGAAGCTTGGAGGTAGAATGCCCCTGGGTTCAATCCCCAGTACCGCAAAAAAAAGCAAGAAAAATACAAAAAATAATATGAGAAATGTAAATTGTGCCATAACTATAAATAGAAGAAAAATTATATTATGCAAGAATATTCAGAATCATTTTGTATAAATAATTTTAAAAATATAATAGAATTTAAATTGACTATATATGAGATTCTATATTCATATATCATTATTAAAGAAATTATATTGGTAGTAAAAGATATAAAATCTTCCAAACTAAGCCACATGTCAAGAGTTTTATCAAACTTTCAAAAAACAACTAATTCAGCCGGGTGTGGTGGCGCACGCTTGTAATCCCAGTACTTTGGGAGGCGGAGACCGGATGATCCGGGTTCGCGGCCAGCCTCAGCTCTCTCGCTCTCTCTCTCCCTGTATGTCTCTCTCTCTCTCTCTCTCTCTCTCTCTCTCTCTCTCTCTCCTAGTGAGGCCCTCCGCAACTTCATGAAACCCGGTTTCAAAATAAAGTATAAAAAATAGGGCTGGGGGTGTAGCGCGGAGGTAGAACGCCCCTGCATTCAATCCCTGGTACTGCAAAAAAAAAAAAAAAAACCTAATTCATGTGTTAATAAAAATCTACAGGACTAAAATAAAGAAGAAAAATACACGCCTTTTTCACTGGGCTAGCATAAACTTAATACCAAGAAGAATAGTTAAGAAAATTATACATAGAAAATTATATATAGATGTGGCTATCCTAAATAAAATATTAAACATAAAATATTAAAATAAAATATTAACAAACCAAAATCAGTAGTATATGTGTATATATACATATTTGTATATGCATCATGATTAAATAGAATTAATCCCCCAAATGCAAAAATAATTTCTCATAAAAACATCTAATAATGGAATCTACCACATTAACAAATTAAAAGAGAAACATTTTAAATAGTGGTATTAAAGTATATTTAAAATACATCAATACATTCATGACTCAATAAATGTATTGATGTATTTTTTAAATAAAGTATATTTAAAGTATAGTATATTTAAAATAAAGTATATTTAAAATACATCAATACCCAATTCTATACAAACTCTTCAAGACAATAGAAGACAAAAACATTTCCCAACTCACTTTATGACCCCCCAGGATAGTTATTTTTCTTCTCAAAACAATATATAGAGATTCATTCAACATACAAATGTCCCACTGGTCTTTCTTTTCTTTCACAAATCTTAGAAAGAATAGAGAGAATGGGCAATTATTTTTTTTACTTAATAAAAGATATCTAAAAAAAGCATACTAAAGTAAATATTCTATTTCCTGGTGAGATTATAGAGGTAGTAGTAGTAAACAGTAAGAAGACAGACTGTCTACTACTGTCTTTAGCTCACATTATCCTGGAGAACCTAGTCAGTGAAATGAGACAACAGAAATGAATGCATCTAAGGACTAATAGAGAGAAAATTGATATTGGAAGATGTCTTCTTGATTGCCTATCTAGAAAGCACAAGAGGATCTATAGACATAGCCCTGAAATCAACAGGAGAACTCAGTAGTATGTAGCATAGGTTCCTTTTGCCCTTGTACCTCCACTCTCCACTCTTCACTCTCTCTATGCTGGCTGAGACTAATCTTGATGACCTTCCAATGGATTTGGCCAGCAGTGAGGGTCAGAGAGGGGCAAAGGCAGGAGATGCATCAGAAGAAAGTGAGGTAAAGGTATTATTGCCCACAACTGGGTCACCACTGGCTGGCTGATCCCTTCCACCATGCCTTAACACCCATCCAAGGGTCAGATCTCTCCATGGAGACTTCTGCCCCCTATTGCTCCCTCTCCAGCCCCCCCAGGTGCACAGGATATAGAGGATCCCTGAGAACACTGCATTATCCCTTGTGCATTTCACATCCCCTCCCACACATCTATAAACAGTCCCTTTATCTTTTCTCAAATTCTTCTAATTTCAGTATTTCTCCTTTTCTTATCAAAATAACAAAAATAGAAAACCATATTAATCATCTATGCATAGAAAGGCATTTCAAAATAATGCAATAAAAGCAATACCCATAGATTAAAAGATCATCTGATTCTATCTTCATGTTAACTCTGTCATCCAAGACGAAGATGTTGCTGCAGCTTAGGAAGTCCCATGGAACTTGTTCTAGATAACAGAGATGAGATTCTATTCCAGACCTCCTGACCAAAACTCTAGTGATTTAGAAAACTGCTGCATTTCCCCCTCTCCTCTTATCCACACATCCTCTCTACCACTTAGTTTTGAGAATTCATGTCCTTGTGTTTATCTGTTGAATGAAGCCCATCTTAGCATGGCTGGAGTGGTATCTGAAGCAAGGCCCATGCTTGTGCTCCAGGAAGTGTACCCCAGGAAGGCTGAAAGCAGAGAGGAAGGGTAGGCAGGCTCCTGTGTCTCAAGGGGGCTGCTGCATACCAACCCAGATTTCCCTGCTCCATCAGAGGGGAGACATCTGCCAAGACCATCATCCATCCTGCTTGGATTCTCTAAGTAGGACTCCAAAAAGCCCATTGAAGGAGAACTGAATTAAGACTAGGTACCTGAACATATCAGCTTCCTTCCTAACATATAATAGACATATTATCTCTTAATTGATTCAAATCTCTTTTGGATCCATCTCTGTAACATCTAATTTTCAAAAATGACTCCCTATTATATGAGGTAGAACCTCTTAGCCTACCATTAAACTCTCTGATCTTTCAACTTCAAGGTTTTCCAGTTCCAAGTTTGGGAAACTAAGCAGAATACACATGAAGCCCCCTGAGTATTTGATCACCACTTCTCACAGGCATGCCTGGTCTCTAAATTCTGGTATGTTCTATGCCTAGGAACTCCTCCATCATCCTCTCCTATCTGCCTAATTGTGAGGGAGCACCTCAGCTTGTAGTATGTGTTTTGAGAATAAGACTAAGAGATGAGTCTCACTTTGTGATCCAGAAAGGACCTAAATGCATCCCAAGGGTACTTTAGCAAGAAAAACTTCATGAAGGAGGAGCCGTTGGTGGGGGCCTCAAACAAAGCTAGAGTCAAAGCCTGCATTCAGGATTTCTTGCAGGTGCGTCTGCTTGTTTTGTGCCTATAATCTGGAATTGGGAAACATGGCTGCCAATTTGTTTTCATTCTTTGTTTGACTGTCTAAATATTGTCAAAACAACCTGTCAGCTCAACACAAAGATAATAGCTGGTTCATTGGAGAAACTCACCTACTGTTTGCCAGTGCAGAGACAGAAAACCTGGGCACTGGCCTGCCCATTCCCCTCCCTGGCCTCCCTCCAGCCAAGCCCAGTGCATTTGCAACTCTGTTACTTGACTGCAAGGTGGAGCGAGCTAGTGCAATCTGAGGCCTGGGAGTGAGCAGGGCAGCCTTGCTGCTCCTGGAGATGCGATCTGCCTTCTTACGATGAGCCCTCCTACAGCTGAAGAGTGTACAATACTTTAGGAAACTCAATGTACTTGGATGTCTCTGTTTGAATAAGGATAATTATTACAGTAATTATTAGATCATCGCAATAAGAGGAATTTGCTCATTATCATCACCTTTATCTTCAAAGAATGACACAATGACTTGATCCTTTAATCACCCTCTTCTTGGCCTACTCAATCAGGTCAACAGCTATACATGTTAATCTTAGAACACAGCAGAGGAAATACCCACTTCCTGTAGCTATGTTCTTTAATCACAACTTTCTGAGGTCATGTTCACCCCTTCTCAGCAGCCACATTCCTTCCGGCATTCAGTTGACTGCATACGTGCTATACCACTGCCAGGCGGTGAGAGATGCTAAAGGCTGCAGTGCACAGAACTTACAAATCCAGTGCTCGGTGTGTGTGTGTGTGTGTGTGTGTGTGTGTGTGTCTGTGTGTGTGTGTGTGTGTGTGTGTGTGTGTGATACTGGGGATTGAACCCAGGGACATTCTACCTCCAAGCTACACTCCCAGCTCTTTTTATTTTATTTTGTTTTGTTTTGTTTTATTTTATTATTTTATTTTATTTTATTTATTTTATTTTATTTTATTTATTTTATTTTATTTTATTTTTAGAAACAGGGTCTGACTAGATTGCCGAGAGTCCCACCAGGTTATTGAGGCTGGGTCCCATATCTACCATTCTCCTGTCTCAGCCTCTCTAGTACTGGGATTACAGGCATGCTCCACAACACCCTACTCCCAATGCACATTTTGCAAGAAAGTTTTCTGAGTGTGTAGGGTTTCATTTGGAACTTTGAGAGGGGTCATATGGACCTGGAACAGACCACATAGAGGCAAAGTGCATTAAAGTAGTTTGGGCAGTAAGGCAGTGGAACTGGGCATAAAAGAAAATATGACATTATTTTCAGACTCAAGTGTATTTGCTGTGGCTAGGGAGGCCAAAGGCGTTTTTCAGCTAATTTTTTAAGTAATCAAAGAGAAGAAAAATATCTACTTTGGCTTTATTTTGGCCAGCAATTTGCTCGATAATTTTATCTTTACTGACTTTTACATAATAACATTCCTGAGTGAGTCTGATAGTCCTTAATTGCACAGCTACACAATATTCTGAGGAATGAGTCTCTGTTCAGGTGACATTTCCCAGAAACCAGTTTTAAAGGCTGCTTTTCACACACACGCAAAACCACATGGAATCTTTTTTTTTTTCTTAAGCTGAGTGACATTTTTTCAGTTGACATTTGTATTAGATGATTTGTACCACATACAATGAAATGTTTGCCTATCTCAAATTGAAAATTGATTTTCTTCCTGATCTGTTCATTATAAGGAAGCCATGATACACCTCCAAAGGGAAAATGCTCTTTCTAGAAATTTTGTGGCTGTAATGAATGGGAAGATCCTTGGACGCATGCGTCACAGCACACTGTGGGGTAAGGCCCTTCATTCAGACCCATGACAGCTTGCTGAAAGAGAGGTTTTGAGTAAGACCTGAGTTTGGTGGTGTTGAAATCTATGAAACATCTCTCTGCTTATCAGGAAACATCAGGTGAGTTCATTCCTACAAGAAGGCAGGAAGCAGCTGAATGCTAAGACCTGCCCTTTGGGTTAGTTTCTATGTACCCAGGGACAGTGAAAAATACCAGGGCTTGGAGTCAGAAGACATGAGGATCTGTTCAGGCTCCACTACAAGCTCACTTCTAAGACCTTGGACAAGACACTTCCCCTTTCTGAGCCGCAGCTCTGTTTATAAATGAGAAGAAGCATTCTGGTGAAGATGACATATTAAGTTTATGTCTGGTACACTTGTCAGTTTTAAATGCATAGCAGTGATAAATATAAAAAGAGAAATCCAAAAAGATACAGTTGGGCTCAAAAATATAACAAACATCACCAGGGACTGAAATAGAACTTAAATGCAAAACCGTGAGTGCAGCTGAAGCCACAAGCCTTCTGGGTCATGATCCAAACCCTAGAAGGAGTAGATGATACTTCAGTTCCCACGGGGCTCCAAGGAGTAAAAGGCTCCATGCAGACTGGGGTGGAAAGCTGGATTCAGTGCCTGAAGTCAAGGGATGGAGGCTAAAGCTTCAACCATGACACAAAGCCCAAAGACGCTATTGCTAATTCTACCTACAGCTTATGCTTACAGGAGACTCTGATCATAGTAATATAGGAGAAAACAGAAAATGACCAAGAGTAGACCCAAACCACCTGCTGGCTCAGTGATAGGATCTGTCACACTACCACAATGGGGAATGCCAAAGTGCCATTAGAAGATGCAGGGCTGGCCTACAGGTTCAGGGGAGGTAAGAGACAGACAGACTTGTTAAAATAATAAGGATACACACAAGGGAGCACATGAGTACATTTTCAAATCAATCTGAAACTAAAATTTAAAATGCACAACTAAATCTTATGATAAGGAAGCAGCCAAAAAAATATTAGCAGATTGAAAAGGTCTTCTCTTCCGATGAAATTCATTTTATAGGGTACTCTAAGAAAAAGAAAAATGTAGAATAACTTTGTGTGAGAATATCAAAGGGGTAAAGGAATCATTGCCATGAAACTAAATGATAAACAATAAACTATGAAACAGAAATTGGCATAAATCAGACAAGAATGGAAATTGAAAAATACAGTCATTAAAATGGGAAAAACATGATATCTAGATGGGACATAGTAAAAAAAAATTAGTGAATTAGAAAATGACACATAGGAATTTAACTATAATACATGTGTAAGACATAAAAAATCAAATTTGTGTGAATTTCTGAAGGCTCAATGCAGACAACTCTGAGAGTTGAAAAGAAAACTTCAGGGGATCCAGTCATGAGAAGGACTCTATACTTTTGTGTTTTTTAGATCCAGGAAAATCACCAGGTTTTCACAGTAAATATTAGGGGAAAATCCCCTCATCTTTCTGGAAGGGGTGGGGGGAGAGGAGACACTTTGAAATATGCCAAAGCCTTCTGTTCTTCCTAAGAAGGCCTGATCTCAGGAGAAACCAAATAACCAGAACCTAACCTGCTGGAGTTTTACCAGAGCCTAACCAAACTAGGGGAACTCTAACTATCCTGCCCACCTGATAGGAGAGTAAAAACTGAAAAAAAATTATAAGTCCAAGTCCAAATATATATGCTTACTAAAATATTGAGAACTAATCATGGGACTATAAGAGCTTACCACCACATTACTAAAAGCATATGTATGCAAGTTCACTTTACTCAGTACATCACATCTGACTATCAAGAAAAAAATTACAAGGCATACTAAAAGGTAAAAATAAATAAATAAAAATAAAAAACAACAACAAAAAGTAAGACATGGCAGGGATGTTGGAATTACTGTACTGGAAATTTAAAATGACTGACGATTATTATGCTAGAGGTTCTAATACTCTAACAGATAAAGTAGACAGCATGCTAAAACAAATGGGCAATGTTAAGCAAAGAAGGAAATCCTAAGAAAAAAACACAAAGAAATGCTAGAGATCCAAACACAGAAATGAAGAATGCCTGTGATGGCCTTATTAAAGTAGACTGGACACAGCTGAGGAAGGAACCTCTGAGCTTGAGGATATCTCAATAGAAACCTCCAAACCTGAGAAGCAAAGAGAACACAGACTTGAAAACCAAAGAGTCAGCCGGGCGTGGTGACGTACGCTTGTAATCCCAGTTCTTGGGAGGCTGAGACAGGAGGATCGCAGGTTCGCGGCCAGCCTCAGCTACTTAGTGAGGCCCTCTGCAACTTAGTGAGACCCTGTTTCAAAATAAGGAATTAAAAATAGGGCTGGGGGTGTAGCTTGGAGGTAGAATGCCCCTGGGTTCAATACCCAATACTGCAAAAAAAAAAAAGGTAAACCAAAGAGAGAGTCAAATATCCAAGGACTTTGGGAAAACTACAAAAGGTGAGACACATATATAATGGGACTTCCATAAGGAGAAGAGAGAAACAAACAGAAGAACCATTTCAAATAAAAATGATTAAGTTCCCCCAAATTAACATCCGACACCAAACCACAGATCCAGGGAACTCAGAAAACACCAAGCAGGATAAATGCAAAAAAATAAAATCTTAGGTATATCATTTTCAATGATATAAAATCATAGATAAAGAAAAAAAATCCTGAAAGAAGACAGAAGAAACTCCTTACCTGTAAAGGATAACAGATAAAATGACATTTGATTTCTCTTCAGAAACCATGCAAGTAAAAAGGATGAAGAGAAATATTTAAAGTACTGAGAGAACTAAAAACACCAACCTAGAATTCTACATCCTGAAAAATTATCATTCAGATTTGAAGGAAAAATAAAAATTACTCAGACAAACAAATATTGAGGGAAATTGTTGCCAGAAGATCTGTCTTGCAAGAATGTAAAAAGAAATTCTTTACAAAGAAGGAGAATTACCTAGATCAGATACTCACACTTACATTAAAAACAATCAAATAAAGAATTGTAAAGGTAAAATAAAAACTTTTATTTTTATTTTTCATTGATCTAACAGATAATATTTGTACAAATTAATAATAGCAGCAGTGTGTGTATTGGGGGTAGGGGTACTGGGGAATGAAGTCAGGGGTGTTCTACCTCTGAGCTACAATCCAAACTCTTTTTATTTTTATATTGAAACAGGGTCTTGCTAAGTTACCATGTGCTGGTCTTGAACCTGCAATCTTCCTGTCTCAGCCTCCCAAGCACTGGAATTACAGACATGTGCTATTGTGCCTGACTAATAACAGCAGCATTGTAACCAATTACATATGCTTATGTGTGTATGTATATGTGTGTCTGTGTATAATATATATGTATGTGTGTATATATATTCATATATGTATATGTATTCATATATAGTAGATGAATGCCAGTGATGATATAAGGAATGAGACGGAAGAATTGGTGTTATTTTGTTGTTATATGTTATGCTACCTCTAAGGTGGTATATAATATTATACAATTATAAATGCATATCATAAATTCCAGGGAAACTACTAAAAATATTCTTAAAACTGATATGCTAAGAAAGGAGATAGAATGCAATTATATAAAATTTTTAATTAAAACCACAAGAGGCAGAAAAGAGAGAAAGACAAAAATAGGGATAAAGAATAAGGGCAATAAAAAGCAGTTAGAAATATGGTATATAAATTCAACTATATCAATAATCACTTTGAACATCAATGGTCTAAATTCACCCATTAAGCTAAAAGATTTTCAGAGTGGACTGAAAAACAAGATCCGATTATATGTTGTCTACAAGAAATTCCCATTATATAAAGATACATATATAGTTAAAGAAACTGGATGAAGAAAAATATCTTATCATTAAAAGAAAACAGGAGAGCAATATTAATTTTAGACAGAGCCAACTTCGAAGCATGAAAAGTTACCAGAGGGGAAAAAACATTACATATTGATAAAGGAATCAATTCTCCAGGAAGATAAAACAATCTTTAGTATGTCTTCGCCTAACAAAAGAGTATCAAACTATGTCAAAAATTGATGGAACTGAAAACAGAAATGGAGGGATCCACTAGCATGCTTGGAGCCTTTAACATCCTTCTATCAGAAATGGACAGATCTGGAAAGCATAAAATCAGTACGGATATGGTTGAACTCAACAGCCTCATCAATCAATTTTATATAATTGCCACCTTCATTCAACAAAACAGAAATACATTCTTCGCAAACTTACATAGAATATTCACCAAGAGAGACCACATTCTGGGCCACAAAAAACAACAACACCATAATAAACTTAAAAGAAATAGAAACCATATAATGTCTTCTCTAAGACCAAAATGGAATTCAACTGGAAATCAATAACAAAAAGAGAGTTGGAGAATCCCAAGATATCTGAAGATTAAATGCATATCTCAAAATAGCACATGTGTCAAATGAATCTCAAAAGAAATTTTTAAATATCCTAAAATGAAAATGAAAACACAATTTATCACATTTTATAGGATGCAGTGAAAACAGTTCTTAGAAGAAATTTTAAAGTATTAATTGCATATATTAGAAGAGAACAAAGATAGAATTAATAATCTAAGTTTCCAATTTGGGAAACTACGGAAAGAATAACAAGTTGAATCCAAAGTAAACAAAAGGAAACAATAAGAATTATTGCAGAATTCAATGAAATTGAAAATAGAAAATCAGAAGAGAAAACTCAACAAAACACAACCAAAAGCTGGTGCTTTAAAAGATCAAAAAACCCATATGCTTCTGGCCATGCTAAGGAAAAAAAATAAAAACTAGAACACAAATTACCAGAAAATGTAGAGAGAATGTAAATTACCAAAAAAGCTGAGAAGCAAAAAGGGAAATATCACTGCAAATCCTATAAATATTAAAAGAAAAAATAAATGAATACCGTGAACAATTCCTTGATCACATATTTCAAGGAACTTTCAAGACCAATTTCTTGAAAGACACAGATTTCGAAAGTCACACACACACACACACACACACACCAACAGAGACCATTTGAATAGACCTATATCTATTTAAGAAATTGAATCAATAATTCCAAAACAGAAAGCACCGGGTCCAGGTAATTTCACTAGTGAATTCTAAAAAGCATTTAAGGAAAATATTATACCAATTCTCTGCAATCTCTTTCAGTGGATAGAGGTATAGGGACTACTCATTCCATGAGGCCAGAATTACCCCATATCAAAATTCGACAAAGACATTACAAGGAAAGAAAACTATAGAACAATATATCTCATAAACACAGATGCAAAAATTATCTATAAAATATTAATAAACAAAAGCCAATAGTTATTTAGAAAAACTAAGCACTATGATGAAATGTGATTTTTCTTAGGTATTCCAGATTGCCTCAACATTCAAAAATCAATTACTGCCATCCATTACTTCAGTAGGCAAAAAAGGAAAATTATATGGTCATATTAATACATGCATAATAAGTATTTGAAAATATACCAATACTCATTCATGATTTTAAAAAGAATCCTATAGCTAGCTAACATTATATTTAACAGTGAAAAACTAGAAACTTTTACTCTAAAATCAGGAACAAGGAAAAGATTCCCCTACTCACCACTCTGTTTTCAACATTGAACTGGAAATTCTGGCTAATGCAATAAGACCAAAAAAAAGGAAATATAAGATACACAGATTGGAAAGGATGAAGTAAAACTAAAACTATCTTTGTTTGCCAATGATAGGATAATCTATGAAAGAAATCAAAAAGGATAATAATTTAAAAACCCCTGGAACTAACAAGCAGTTAAATCAAGGTTGCAAGATACAAGGTTAAAAGACAATTGCTTTCCTACATATCAGAAACAATCAAGTAGAATTTGAAATAAAAAATATAACACATTATTGCCAAAAATTAAAAAACAAAACGTTTATATATAAAGAAAATATGTATAAGATTTATATAAACAAAACTATAAAACTCTGATGAACAATCAAAGAGGAACTGAAAATATGGAGAGATATTCTATATTCATAGATGGGAAGACTCAATATCATCAAGATGGCAGTTCCCAACTTGTCTTTTCAAACCATGAAAAGACATGGATTAACCTTAAATATATATCACTGAGGGGAAGAAGCCAATATAAAATGATTACACATGCTATATAATTCCAACTCTCTCAAGGTTTGAAAATGGTACAACTATGGAGACACTGAAAAGATCAATGCTTGTCAGTGGTTCAGGCGTAGGGAAGGGTGAACAGTTGTAGCCCAGCTGATTTTTATGGTAATGAAAGGACTCTATTTAATACTTAATGGTGAATATAGGTCATTGCAAATTTGTCTAAACCCATAGAATATACAAGAGTGAATCCTAATGTAAACTATGGACTTTGGGTGACTAGGATATATCAATGTAAGGTTATGAACTATAACAAGTGTACTACTCTGAGGAGATGTTGATCCAGGAAAGAAAATGCATACATAGGAATAGGAAGATGTGGGAAATCTCTGTACCTTCCTCCCAGTTTTGCTGTGAATCTAAAATTGTCCTAAATCAATAAAGAATATCAGAACCAAGATGGCGAGATAGCGAGAGGCAGTGTCTTGCCCGCAGTCCAAGAGTCGGAGCTCAGCGGGTGGGAAGATTGCTTCTTGACAACAAAACAAGGGCAGCCAAAACTCAACAAAACAATGGGAGACAAAGTGCAGCGGAATGCGAGGCAGTGGAAAGAGCAGAGGGCGGTAGGGAGATTGAAGCATTTTACCTGGTAAGCAGAGAGCGGAGACAAAGGTGCCATCTTGGCTGAGGCACGCCAGCACCGAGGCCCCTGGAATCCTCCAGCAAAGAAACAGCTGATTCTTGTGAAATCAGTGATTATAGTCCACCATCAAAAGCAGTCGACATCGGACTATGATGAAATCCACATCAAACCAGACCCACAGAACACAGGTGAGTGAGATAAAGGGAGGAAGCGTGTTGCCAGCACTCCAAAACTCGGAACTCGGCCAGCGGAAAGACTGCTTCTTAACAAGAAAAGTAGGGAGGGTGGAGGGCTGTGGAGCTGGGGTGGTAGCTGTGTCCCTGCTCAAGCCTGTGAGGAGGACAAGGAGGAAGGCACCACCGTTTCCATGGCTTCAGAGCTCCGGGAGCCGACTGCTGCTGAGCCCAGCATGGAGACAGCTCGCTGCTCCCCAGCACCCTCTCCTGCCCACACCTCGGTGCCCAGAGGTCTTCCAACCATTTTTAAAAATGTATTTGAGCAGGGCCCACATGACCAACCGGGCCCGCAGCCCGAGAGCTCTGGCGTGGATGTATCGGGCCGGTAATCGGCCCCATGTCGGGGCACCCCCAGCTCCAGTGGATGGCGACTGCAGCCAGCCGGTGCTCCTGCAGGAAGAGGTGTCCTGGCTCCAGGGAGAAGTTCACCATCTCCAGCAGATGAAGATGTTGGCCAAAGACCTGGAGGAGTCGCAGGGCGGCAAGGCTGCCGAGGTCCTCTCAGCCACGACACTCAGGGGCCGGCTGGCACAGAGGGAGCAGGAGCTGGCCAGAGCCAAAGAGGCCTTGCAGGGGAGAACCAAGATGCCAGGAAAGTGAGAGGCAGCATGTCACCGGAGTTGCGAGAGTTGGAGCTCGGCGGGCAGAAAGAGTGCCTCTTGACAGGAAAAGCAGGGCAGCCCAAACTCAGCAGAACAATGGGAGACAAAGTGCAGCGGAATGCGAGTCAGTGGAGGGAGCGGAGGGCGGTAGGGAGCTCAAAGCATTTCACCTGGTGAGTGGAGAGAGGAGACAAAGGCGCCATCTTGGCTGAGGCCCACCAGCACCATGGCTCCCAGAATCCTCCAGCAAAGAAACAGCTGATTCTTGTGAAACTGGCCATTATAGTTCACCATCAAAAACAGTCGACATTGGACCATGATGAAGCCCAGGTTGAACCAGATCCACACCTATGGCAGTGACGACTGCAAAGGGTGGGACGCAAGCCTCAGCTCCCGCAAAGAAAGCGACGTGGAGAGACACAGATGAGGCGGCCAGGCACCGGAGCACCCCAACACCGAGAAAAAGAGCGGGTGAAACACAGGCCCCCTGGAGTAGCCTAGCACCGGTGCAGAACACCACAGCACTGAGGACCTGGACAAATATGGCATGGACCCTATAGCAGCTCAGCAACGAGAACACGAATGAGTTAGATAAAGGGAGGCAGCCTGTTGCCGGCACTCTGAAACTCAGAACTCAGCCGGTGGGAAGATTGCTTCTTAACAAGAAAAGTTGGACAGCCAAAACTCAACAAAATAGAGCCAAAGAGCAGTAGAGTGCGAGGCAGTGGACAGAGCTGGGGGCTATACAGATCTCCATGCATTTCACCTGGTAAGTGGAGAGCAAAGGCGACGGCGCCATCTAGGCAGGGCCACACCTACACCGCGACTCCCAGAGACCAACAGTAAAGAGACAGTAGATCCTTGTGAAAACAGCGACTATAGACCACCATTGAAACCGATCAACTCCAGAACATGATGAAGCCCAAGTCAACCCAGGCCCGCACCTATAATGACAATGGTTTCAAGAGGTGGGTCATGAGCCTCTGCTCCCACAATGAGCGTGATGAGGAAAGACAAAGAAGAGGTGGCCGTACACAGGAGCAGCCCAACTCTGAGAACACGATCTGGTGAGCCACGGCCCCCCATGAACAGCCCAATACCATCCTGGAACATCCCAGAACTGAGGACATAGGTAGATGAGTCATGACACCCCCCAGCACTGGGGATGCAGGGCAGGCGAGCCCTTGCCCCCCCCCGGCACTGGGGATGCAGGGCGGGAGAGCCCTAGGCCTCGCCACCAGAGAACCCCTCTTCCCCAGCGCTGGGGACGTGGGGTAGGCAAGCCCTTGACCCTGCCCCCAGAGAACCTCACCCCCCACCGTGCTGGAGACGCGGGGCGGGCGAGCCCTTGGCCCCGCCCCTAGAGACCACCCCCCAGAGCTGGGGATATGGGGCGGGAGAGCCCTAGACCCTGATCCCAGAGAACCCCTCCCCCTGCGCTGGGGACGTGGGGTGGGTGAGCCCTTGTCCCTGCCCCTAGAGAACCCCACCCCCAGGGCTGGAGACATGGGCCGGTGAGCCCTTGGCCCCACCCCCGGAGAACACCCTGGAGCTGGGGATGCAAGGCAGGCGAGCCCTCGGCCCCACCCCCAGAGAACCCCACCTCCCCGGCGCTGGAGACACCATGTGGGTGAGCCCCCAGCCCCATCCCGGAGTATCCCAGTACTGAGGTCACACAGGAGGGACTCCAGACAAAGAGAGAAAACCTCAGATGAGTGAAGAAGGTGAACTAACTGGGGGAGATGGGAGGTAAAGAGAGAGAAACAAACTAATGCACAGGATGGACATACACAAAGATATCAAAGTCAACTACTGTGCTGAAAACAGGAAGGAGGGAGGGGGAGGCAGGGGCATGGGAATTGGGGGAGGGCTAATTGACTGAGGAGTGCACGTCTATGTCAACCACCCTGAAATCCTTCAAGATGTATGATTGCAATGCACTAATAAAATAAATATATTAAAAAAAAGAATATCAATGAAACCAGTCTAATTTAGTGTGGATCACTGTGTGTGTATGTGCTCTACACATTGTATAAAATGTGATATCTACTATTATTTTCACCAAAGAAAAATATTTATCTGGATAATAATCCTATATTTATTAAGTAAAGTTATAGTTAAGAATCTCTCTCTCTCTCTCGATCTCTCTCGATCTCTCTCTCTCTCTTTCTCTCTCTCTCTCTCTCACACACACACATACACACACACACACACACACACACACACACACACACACACACAAAATCCCAAACCAAAATGGTTCCACTGGTGAATTCTACCAAACCCTTACAAAATAAATACCAATTCTATGCAAACTCTTCCAGAAAAATAGAAGACAACATTTCCCAACTCACTTTCTGATCCCAGGATAGTTATTTTTACTCTCAAAACTATATATATATATATAGGTAATAAGTAAGCACATTAAATATTTCTCAGCATCAGACATTATTGGGGAAATGCCAAATAAAGGAACAAAAAGTCACACATCTACTATAGTGGCTACATAATATTTTTTAACTCATCATACAAGTACTAGTGAGGTTTTATAGTAAATGTAACACTAATGCATTGCTAATGGGAACATAAAATAGAACAGCTACTGTGGCAGTTTCAGTTTCTTATAAACTTCACACATACCATTATGACTGAGCCCATCCTTAGATATTTTCTCAAGAGAAATTAAAACTTCTATTCACAGGAAAACTCTAGGTAAATGTTTACAGAGACTTTATTCATAATTGCCAAGAACTGGAAACATCTCAAATGTTCATCTGGTATGCATAAACAAACTGAGGTATGTCTACACAATGGAATACTATTTTGCAATAAAAATGAATAAAGTGCCAATACATGCAGCAACCTGGATTAACATCAAGTGTGACATGCAAAGTGAAATGAGACTATATATTATATGATTCCATTTATTTGCCTTTCTGAAAAAAAGGGAAAATTACAGGGAAAGAAAACAGATCAATCATTGCCTGGATAGACTACAAAGAGTCAAGAAACATTTTGAGTCAATGAAAATGTTCTATATCTCGACTCTGGTATTTACATGACTGGTTTGTCTAAACCCATAGAATATTATGCTAATATGCGTAAACTTCACTATATGTTAATTATAACTCAATAAAAAACAAAGTCTGTAATTCAAGTGGAAGACAGACATAGACCAGAGACTTAGTGCTAGTTTTGCTAGCAAAAGAATAAACATTACCCTTGGATGTGGTGATGGGGCTTTTACAAGAAAACCACGAAGGTTTTCTTCCAATATATTTGATTCCTTTCTTGAGAGTCCAGTATATTGTGAGCATCTTTACTCCTCAGGAAATTTTCATGTGTCCAGAAGAACCTTGTATTTTGAAAATTAGAAATCCGAGGAGTGTTTTTTTCTTTGAGAGTTTTAAAGAAGATAGACATGAAGAAGTATTTCCGTCTTTGTTATTATGACAGGGACTCCAAAAAGAAAGGAAAATTATCACCTATCACCACTGTCATGGGAACAGAAAGTGAAAAAATAAGCTATAACTCGGTCTATCTAAACCCAACAAGATTTACAGTTTTGTAAATACGCTAAGGTTTCAGCACCATGAATTTCTGACTGGCTTCCTCTTACAAGGATATGTTTTTCTATTTCCCATGCTCAAGAATACGGCGTGCAGGAATTTAAACAGTTTTGTGTAAGGGAGATGACTTTTTTTGTGATTTGGGACCTCTTGCCTCCATTTTCCAGTTAAAATCTCATTTGTAGTACAACTCTCACTGTGACCTAACATCTCACTCCAGGAATAGACAGGAAACAGCAGTAGTCTATGAGATGGCTCACCTCTCATAGTCCATGAAAGATTCTTGTTATAACTTGAACTTCCCAAGGGGAAAAGATTAACCCAGTCTCGCTCTTTCATATTCTCATTTTTATCCTAAGGCTGGTTCTCTTTGCTATCACGGGATACCTACCAACAGCAATAATTTTTCATTCTTGCCCTTAGGCAAGGATGTCTACCAAAAGCAATTCTTCAGTCCCAACAACAGGAAGACCAGGTCTTCCTGGGGTCTTCTTATCACCAAGGACAGTAGTTTTACCAAAAGCTCCTATGTTAAAATATCTACCCTCAGTCACAGTTGGCTTGAAAATACGTGTCTTTTCCATTTCTGAACACATCCTTGCCAACAAGGAATGCTACATGGTGGTGAGATTAGGCCTGAGTTCTTAACTCATCTTCTTGTAAGAGTTATAGGAATGACCATGATTGATTTCATGTAAAGAAAGACCCAAACCTGGAGCTGGGAAGCCCCATAAAAGAGAAGGGCTACAAGAACTGCTACAGAGACAAAGTGTGTTCATTTATTGCTGCGTACATTACAAGAAATACCATCAAATATTTGTGGAGTTGATGAAATTTTTCATGTGCCCCTTCCGGCTCACATTTGTACTCCATTAGTCTCCTCCAAGGATTATTTAGTACCAACAAAACTAATCAAACTCCAACATTTGGTTGAGGAAGTGAATAAATGAAGCCTGTTGGTTCCAAATCTGATCTTTCTAGAGAAACTAGATGACTCAGATCCTATCAGATTCCCCAAGGGGTTAGGACGTGTCTCCCTGGCAGACTTTTGTGCCCTCTTTATTCTTGACTGATATCAGGAGAACCCACGTGTTTGGGGGATGGCCTGCCCAATGGCTGACTCAGCATAAATATTTCCTAAGGAAATGTGCCCAGCTTCCTACTCTCAGAGTTCAGGCTTCACAGCACTTAAAAAACTCTTGCCCTGTGGCCCGATTTGATGGGAAATACATTTTTTTGGTTCCAGATATTTATTTAAAAGTTTCATTTTCACTTAATAAATCCACAGTCATGGCATACATGGAAGGTTTCCCCAAGTGGTAATTTATGCTTATTGAAGAATTACTTTTGAAAGTGAATGGGCTGCCTGTCACTGAGGGAAATTGTGGCCACTCCGTTTTTAGACTTATTGGCTGTTATAGATTGAGGAGTTGATATATATTTGAAATGTTTATGCCTTCTCTTTCTTGTTAATTATCGATCTAAACCTTTATGGATTCCGAGACATTTGTGAACAAGGCTTTCATTAATCCCCAAGGCTGTTGAGGGGTCTGGGCAATGGAATCCCCAATTCATAGATATGCAGGAAACTTAGGAACTAGCAAGCTAATTTCCAGGGTCACACAGAGGGTCAGTGATGGCCACACATACGAAGTTTATAAAAAAGGTACAACATATTTAGCATGCTCAACAGAAATGACCCCTTAGTCATACTGGGGGATACAGTCCAGACTGGCCTCAGAAAAAAAAATGAGATGTACATTCAACCTTTCACAATCCTCCTGGGGCCTTCCCTACGCCAGCAATCCTATTCTGTGCCCTGCTTCAACCTCTACTTGAATATAATCTCCCTTCTGTTGAATTTATCCACTTATTCCAAAGCACATAAGAAAGACTTCCAGACCATTAAATCCCTTCTTTTATTCTATACTACTTGTCTTCTCCCCTTTGCTCCCTTCTTCCCCCCTACCTCCCACCACCTTAGGTAATGGAGGATCTTAAAAATAGAAGGAGCATCAGGTGAGGTATATTCCTTGATTCTCCTTGTTGACTGGGGTGATAGAGGCTGACATCCATGACACAGAAGCTGTACTGCCCACAGGAGGAAGGAGGAGGTGGGCAATACTTGATATTATTTTCCCATTTCATGATCCCGAGGGGCATTATGGGAAACTCCTGCTCACTGCCTACTTCTGATAATTTTCTAAGAAAAAAACTAAGAAAACTTGGAGCTTTTGTCCTTTCTATATATCACACCACCTCATCAGTACAGCTTTCTAGAATATTCTAGTGACTCTGAATTCTGGTGTTAGGGCCTCTCCAAGGGTCTTCTTTACTCTTATTTCCTTAGAGGTCAGGACACTGAAGTAAACATGATGCAGCTTGATGGAAAGACTGGGAAAGTAGACATCAGGTCCTGGAGATCTTAAGTGACAAGGTGAAGAACCAGATGTCACTGTGGGGACAAGGTGGAGTCCTTCTCCAGAATGGCTGCTTCACCCTACTGAGAGGCAGGAGAACACCCAGCCTCCATGGTGGGCCAGAGACACTGAGTGTCCTGCAGCACCATGTGCCTTGGGTGAGGACTTGAAGGATGTCAGACCTAGACCAGAAAACCTCTCCCAACTGGACGCGGCTTATCAGGCCCGGTGAGGCTGAGAACACTCCTCACCAAGCCACTTCCTGTGTAAGAGATGAGGACGCCGGAGCCAGCCTTCAATCGCAAGCTCCCGATGACAAACTCAAGAACACGGAAGGCTGCCGGGGTGCTCGCCCCAGAAGGCCTGTGGTTTTATGTGTGTGAGGAAACACATTTTGTTTAAGTAGACCTTCCTCCCGCCCCCACCTCCAGCCCCATCCCCGCCACCCCTTCTGCACTCATTGCTAACAGATGCCTCGGAGGCCCGAGCAGCAAGAGCAGGCGCACATGGACTCCCATGCCGGTGAGAAGAGGGAAAACTGATGAGCTGCCACAGAGCAGTGCAGCCCAGGGCCTTGGCTTTGAATTTCCCCTCTACCTCCTCTCTCCGCCCTCCCCCCTCCCAGGCCTTCAGACATTTTCTGCTCTGTGTCCTTCACATCTAAGAACAGACCAGATGAAAGGAAGCCTGTGCAAGCTGCTGAGGAGTCGCTGCTGAATCCAGGCTGGGGGACTGGCCTAGGGGCTCCTCCCAAGCTGTCTAGCTGAGTGCTAAAGAGGAAGGGCTCCCGCTGAGAGCCCAGGTGGCAGACCCTGTGGGGCTCAGGCTACCTCGCCAACTGGAAATGTGCCACATCTCTGCAGCCCAAACCGCCTGAGCCAGAGGAGGTACAGGGCAAGGCCTGAGAAAGAGGCCAAGGAGGGGATCTGGCGAGACTACAGAGCCTCGTGACCACAGCCCCCTCCTGAACCCCCTTTCACAACCATCTGAACACCTTAATGTCTGACATTGTGCAATGTCACATGGGAGGTTCCCCTATAGTAGTGAGTGTCCCTAACATCCTCGTAGGTAATAACCATGCCCCTAATATCTTCCTAAATCATGATGGTCCTAGGTCTAAAGACTGCTTTCCTTTGAAGCCTGCCCAGCCTCTGGTGGTCACTGTGCCTCTGAGCCCAATGACCTGGACTTGACCTCATGGCACTATGCTGAAGGACCTGTGTATCCTCCAGGCATCCTTCTTAGGAGCCTGTCTCTCTTATGCCTCAGTCCAGGCCCGGGGGCACAGCAGTTGCTCAATAAATGTGTGTGATAAATTACATGTTAGACAAATTAACAAGCTTCGTGTCAGAGACCTCACTTGCAATATAGCTGTACTATACCTACCAGCTGTGTAACTGCCACCTTGTTCATTCCCAAGTGGGAATGATGGCTGCATGCCTGTCCTCTATGCCACCACACTCATGGGGTCAAATGAGAAACCAGATGTTAAAAGGCTATTTCAATGATACCACACAGCATCCACGTAAACTGGCATCACAATTCTGCTTTGGCCATTTCCATGACTATTACTCCCAGTTTTGTTGCTATTAATAATGGGCACTGGAGGGAAGGCGCTTCTGACAAAGTCCATTTCAATCACTCAAAAATGTCCTCCAGGAGGAATTGATGTCATCTATCTTCTCCCGATGTCAGCTTCAGCACAGAGTACCTTGTAATAGGAGATCACTTGGTAAAACTGAGAAGTCAACCATTCCCCACCCACCCACCCCAAGCGCAGTGACCACTGGTCTCCACCCATCCACCCTGAGTGTGGTGACCCACTGATTCCCATCCCTTCACCCCAGTGTAGTGACCACTAGTCCCTGCCTGTCCACCCTGAGTTAGTGACCCGTGGCGTCTGTGCTCACATAACCTCAGGAGTCCCTGAACTCTCAAAGTGATCAGAGACCACTAGGCTCTATGATTATGTGCATGAAAGTTTAAAAAATGAATTATGCCTCATAAAAGAAGCTAATGTTTGCTTCTTTGTGAATCACAACAGCCGAGCTAGCTTTCATGTTTGGCCTTTCATGAGATTTGGGGTGGCTTCTGGGACTTCCTGAGGGACAGCAGAGTGGGACAGGAAATTGGCAGGGGTCCAGAATGAGAAGAAACACAGTAGGAGGAAATGGACAGGAGAAATGCAACACAGGGCACGCACCGGTCCTGGGTCAGTCTCAGCCCTCATGGAAGTACAAGATTCCTGACTGAGGGTCCTGGAGCCTGTTCTGGCTGGATCATGATGACGATTTGCCACCCTTTGGCCAAAGGCATTTGACTACAAAGCCAAACCTGCTACCCCAAAGTTTTATTTTCTATACCAGACAACAGAAATGGAGGGCTGTTGCTTTTTGTATCTTTGGTTACCACTTTCTGCCCAGGGCTTCAGGAATGTTCCAACTGCATCACTGTGGCATTGGTCTTGCAGGTTCATCTCCTGTGGGTGAAGCATGGCCAGCAGATGCATAGTGAGGAAGCGGCCGGTCTCAGGACTCCCTGTCTCTTGTTAGTCCTCCCATGAGAGTTGTCCAAATGTTTATGGGTGTGCTTCCTGGTCCCTGCTCTAGCTAGACTTTCCTCAGAGACACCCTGGGACAAACCTACAGGGGTGGCCTACAGTGGATGGTCCTGAATGGAAACCTGGGGCACAGGCATAAATACCCTAAAAGTGTTCCTTAGTGGGGGGCAAGGGTGGGAGAGGATTCATTTCTTCCCTTGAGGATGAGACTCCCCAGAATGCCCAGCCTACTGTTCTGCCTCCCAGGCAAAGTCTGATGGCAGAATTTAGACTTTTTCATCATTAATTGTAGACTTTGGGGCTTCAAGGACACATATGTAAGAAGTAATTCTTGGGTCTCAAGAGCTGAGACACATCTATCTAGTCTTCAAAATGCAGTTGTGGAAACATTCCTGCCAGGAATTCTCCCTGTCTACCCCTTCCACCAGCCCTGTGGTGGGGTGCATGGCACTGCCCTATACCCTCCCATCACCCCATGTCTACCTCCACTCCTGCCTTCCTTACATGGACTGAAATTATATGTTAACTTCTATGTTTTCCCTAACAAACTATAAGCTGCCTGAGGCCAGAGATCCTGCATCTATAACCTGATTGGGTGGCCCAACCTTTCTTTGTGACACAGGGCCCAACAAAGTATCTGGCAACTATCAGGTGCTCAGAAAATGCTTATGGAATGAATGAATGGCCAAACTCTTCAAGGAACGAGAAAAAGGTGTAGAAGGCCATTGGCTCTCCAGAACATAAGGGGCTTACAGCCAAGAAAATAATCAACAATAATGAAGCAAATTTATACATGGATAAATAAATGAATGGATAGATAGATAAATAGAGATAGCTGCAGTAACACTGCTTGCAATAGATTAGGCATTAAATACATGTTAAACATTTTGCAGACATCATCCCTTTCCATTCCTCTATAATTGTGTGACGTCAGCAGTGTAACCCAGCCTCTTTAATATGGCAATGTGGTCCTAAGGAGAAAATCTCTTTCAGAGATAATCTTAACAGATAGAACCTGGTATATGCTTGGCAGTCACTAAATATGTAGTGAAATAAATAGAACGAAAATAAGTTGAATGTTCTCTTCGCAAAGGCAAATTCAATTTTAAAGTGCCTCGTTTGTTTCTCCAGGCCTGGAAGATTGCTGCCCTCAATCTCTCTTTACAAGGCCACAATGAGCCCCCAGAGCCACTTGAAGGAGTAAGAGCAAGGAGCAGTACCTCTCACATAAATGAAATCGCCTGGTGGTCGTGGACTCAGTTTGAGGTTGTGGCCAGTAGGCCACAAAATCTCATCTGCCTTGTAAAGGGAGATATATTTATGCAAAAGTCTTGCCAGTTGGACTGCATGGGCTCTTTTCTCCCAGAATACCTTAGAAGGCAGTTCTGGAGGGAGCAGGGGTGGCTCTGAGCCAACCTAGACCTGTGTGTGGCCCCCAGAATATAGGAGGAATATTATTGATTATATTTGACAGAGTCTCCTGTGGTACTTGGGTGCCAGCATCTCTGGTGATAATCCAAACAGGAACAGGGCAATCATTTTAAATAGCTGAAAATAATTTGCTTTAAAAAGTGTATATATTGGTTATCTACTCTATGGAAATATCTCTTGCTGAGGGAATGGTAATTTTTGGATTTCTGCAGCTAGCTTGAAAACCAATACAAAAATGTTATCATTTTTGGTTGGAGGCACCACAGCTCTGTATAATTTAATATTAGCAGATTTGATATTATAAATGGAACCTGAACTCCAGTATTGTAATTTGAGCAATTATTATAACATGTAATGTTAAATGCACAATATTTTAATTGCATAATTATATATTAGTATTTGTACATTGAATTTAATATTTGTATTAAATATAACATACAACTATAATACAACTATAGTTGTTATTTATTATAATATAGTTTATATATTTCTGTTAAATTATCTATAATGTACAAATTAATATTCGTATATATTTGCACATTGTATTTGAAATGTACAGCTTTAGCCGGGCGTGGTGGCGCACGCTTGTAATCCCAGTACTTTGGGAGGCGGAGACCGGAGGATCCGGGTTCGCGGCCAGCCTCAGCGCGCATGCGCGCGCACGATCGATCGATGGATAGATCGATCGGTCTATCTCTCTCTGTCTCTCTCTTTCTCTGTCCCTCTCTCTCCCTCTCTCTCTCTCTCTATCTCTCTCCCTCTCTCTCTCTACCTAGTGAGGCCCTCCGC
>PVJS01007890.1:0-54676 GCA_004027185.1 Glis glis
CTTTGTTCCGGGGCCGCCTTTTGTTGGCGCCACGCGGCGGGGGGAGGGGCGGGCCGGACCGCTGCGCGCCGCCCGCCAGCCCGCCCGGACTTTGCAGGAGTTTGTTGGGGCGACTTTGGCGCCGCCCCGGGGCAGATCGCGCGCGGCCGGGCCGGGCCGGGCCGGGCCGGGTCGGAGGCGGCGCTGGGGCGGGCGGCCCGGAAGAGGGAAGGCGCTCGAACCCGCCGCCCGCCGGGCCGGCCGAGGCTCGGGCTGCGCCGGGGCTGCGTGGGCGGAGTTGGCGCGCGCCCGGGCCCAGGCCTCTCTCCTCCGCCTCCAGCCGGGGCGGAGTCACGGTCTGAACCCGGCGCGGTCCCGGCCCCAGGAAGCCTCGAGTTTTTGAAACGAGTTCTCGGGAGGAGGCGAAGGCAGGAAGGGAAGCTAGCTAGCTAGCGCTTAGATTCGTAGTTGCTGGACACTTAGTTGCCAGTTGTGAGTGGTCAGGGCCCCATCCGTCTTGTCCAGCCCTGCTAGGGTCCAGGTAGTTGAGATCGGAGGGCAGTGGAGTCTAGGTGAATTCACAGGAAGGCGATGGAGGTTGAACGTTCTGCAAATGTAGCAGCACCCGTGCAGGCTCTGAGGGGGTGTGTGTGGACGCTGTCTACAGCAAGGCGGCATTTATAATTCTTTCGTCAAAAGTTTAGCCAGGGTCCCTCCTTCCTGAAATCACTTTTCTTACAAGACTTGTTGCCATGTATTTCACCCTACCATTCCAGAAAAATGTTCGTTGGTGGTCTGAGCTGGGATACCAGCAAAAAAGATTTAAAGGACTATTTTACTAAGTTTGGAGAGGTCGTTGACTGTACAATAAAAATGGATCCCAACACTGGACGGTCAAGAGGGTTTGGGTTTATCCTCTTCAAAGACGCTGCCAGTGTGGAGAAGGTAAGCTGGGTATCCGCAGTCTCCATTTCTAGGATTTGAGTTTTAAGAACCCTGTTCAGCAGGGTGCAGAGCTTGTGTGCTCTGCGATGATTGAGTGCTTCCGGGACTTACATTCTTGTTTTTGACAGGGTAATGCGGATTAAGTGGGGAGTGTGTGCTTGGAGTGGTTCAGGAAGATCATAGTTTGTCTTTGTGCCTCTTAGCGGGCACAGTGCTAAACACTTTACTGTGGGGATTAGACGAAGTCTCAGATTGCTATGATGATAGGCATTTAGCCCCCTTTTACAGGAAAGACCAAGATCCCAAGGCTCTATGTAGCTAAAGGGGTAGAGTTGAAAATTCCAGTAGTAGCAGCCTGTCTTCAGCCTGTGCTCTTGATCACTTTTCTTTTTTTTTTTTTGGTACTGGGGATCAAACCCAGGGGCATTCTACTTCTGAGCTATGCCCCCAGCCTTATTTTATTTTTATTTTGAAACGGGGTCTCGCTAGGTTGATGAGAGTCTCACTACTTGTTGAGGCTGTCCTCGAACCTGTGATCCTCCTGTCTCAGCCTCCCAAGTACTGGGATGACAGGTGTGTGCCACCATGCCAGGCTCTTAATGACTTCTCTACTTTACTGAAAGGAAATGGACCCTAAGTTAGGACTGCTTGGATAGGAAGAGGGGTGCATGGCTCAGTGGACTACTGGGAAGGTCATTGTACAGTAAATGGCTTCTCATGCTGAGTGTGGGTGGTCAAGAGGTCTGGAGAGAGGATTGATTTCTAGGTGTTGGGGTGAACCAGCTGCACTGGAGGTTTGGAGACTGGGCTGGGGGGTGGGGCTGTGCTGCAGTCTGGAGTCTCAGAAGAGCCTCCTGTTGGGTCACGACGCCGAGTAAGAACCCGACCCCCTTTCGGTTTGAAACAGGTCCTAGACCAGAAGGAGCACAGGCTGGATGGAAGAGTCATTGACCCCAAAAAGGCCATGGCCATGAAGAAGGACCCTGTGAAGAAAATCTTTGTGGGGGGTCTGAATCCTGAAGCCACTGAGGAGAAGATCAGGGAGTACTTCCGCGAGTTTGGGGAGGTGAGTGGCCTCGCACTGCCATGGCGGCTGCTTGCTTTCTGCTCTGTGGTGGCCTTGGTTGGCAGGAGCCCTGGGCAGCGGGGTCTTCTCGCATATGCTCTGGGTTGGGGGTGGCTCTAAGCATTGCTTATGTTTTTACAGATCGAGGCCATTGAGCTTCCAATGGATCCCAAGTTGAACAAAAGACGAGGTTTTGTTTTTATCACTTTTAAAGAAGAAAACCCTGTTAAGAAAGTTTTGGAGAAAAAATTCCATACTATCAGTGGAAGCAAGGTAAGGTGTCCCAGCTCTGCCTGGCCGCCTGCTCCGGGGAGTTGGCCCTTGTAGGTGTGGTTTAGGCTGGGCTGCATCCGAGAGTTTTCCAGGTTAGTGGGGCCTTACTGTTTCCTGGTGGGTCTGCCCTTCAAAGAGCCCCCAGGCTGGTAGGACTGACACAGGATGTGAGGGAGTCTGGGAGGAAGCGTGGCATTCTGTGAATGCTGAGTGGCAGCCTCTTTGGATCTTGATTTAAAGGTAGGGGTGACTGATCTAGATGAAAGTCCTGTGTGTATGAGGCACACAGTTAAGGTTTCAGAAAATTCTAGAGTTTAACAGGTTTCCCTTAATGGTTTTGTTTTTCTGTTCCCAGAGGGGCCCCCCCTCTGTGCTTAGGATTGAACCCAGGGGCAGTCTACCTCGGAGCTATACTCCCAGATCAATTTTATTTTGAAACAGGGTCTCCAGTCTCAGCCTCCCAAGTACTGGCCCCTTCCGGCAGTGCTTTAGACAACCCTACCACAAGCAGAGATCCTTCCCAAAGAGCTCCCAGGGTCCTGGCTGGTGTATTTCCTGGGCAGCAAGAAGTGTACTCCTGAACCAGGGTAGAGGAGAGTGATTTAGGTTTCAGGTTAACAGTTAAAGGTGTGGCCTCTGTGGTCGGTAGGGTGTGGCAGCTTGATGAGGTGGGACCGGTAAGGTGGGGCTCCTGGAAGCTTGGAGTTTAGAAAGCCTGGGTTAGATAGAGGCCAGCCTCAGCAATTTATTGAGACCCTTTTTTTTTTAGAATTAAGACAGGGCCAGGGGGTATAAATCAGAGGTAGAATGCCCATGGTTTCAAATCCGTGGTGTGACACACACACATACACACCTGGATTAGGCATTAGGTCCCATTGTATTGTGGGCACTTAGGGGCATAAGTTGTTATTCTAGTGGGTACAGAAAGGTCTTTCTCTATGTGCCCTGAAGTGGGAAGCGCATCTAAGCAGTAAAACAACTGGAGGTTGAACTCAGGAGCATTCCATTTTCTGGATTTTACCCCCAGCCTTTTTTTTTTTTTTTTTTTTTTTTTTTTTTTGCAGTACCGGGATTGAATCCAGGGGCATTCTACCTCCGAGCTACACCCCCGGCCCTGTTTTTTAGACTTTATTTTGAAGCAGGGTCTCACGAAGTTGCTGAGGGACTCACTAAGTAGCTGAGACTGGCCGCGAACCCGGATCCTCCGGTCTCAGCCTCCCAAGTACTGGGATTACAAGCGTCCGTCACCACGCCCGGCTCCCCCAGCCCTATTTTAATTTTTATTTCAAAATAGTCTCTTAAGTTGCTGAGGGCCTTGCTAAGTTACTGAGGCTGGCCCTGCCTGGTGGGTGTTAAGTATTCATCTAGGCATGATGGCTCATGCCTATAATCCCAGTACTTGGGAGGCTGAGACAGGAGGATCACAGGCTCCAGGACAGCTTTAGCAACTTACCGAGACCCTGTTTAAAAATAAAAAAAATAGGCTCGGGAGTATAGCTC
Source organism: Glis glis (assembly GCA_004027185.1). Taxonomy (NCBI): domain Eukaryota; kingdom Metazoa; phylum Chordata; class Mammalia; order Rodentia; family Gliridae; genus Glis; species Glis glis. The sequence continues at coordinate 3,764 of PVJS01007890.1, forward strand.
AGAGGTAGACTGCCTGCCTCTAGGTTCAACCTCAGCATCACACCAAAAAATGAGGCTGGGGGTGTAGCTCAGAGGTAGAACACCCCCCTGCCTGGGTTTAATCCCCAGTGCTGAAAAAGAAGTAAGTGTTCACTTGGGTATTCAGTATTTTTAATTAAACAGGGTAGAAAACATAAGATTGTGTCACTTGATCGGGTAATTTGCTAATTAAGAGTACACTTGCAGCTGGGCATGGTGAGGCACGCTTGTAATCCCAGTACTTGAGAGGCTGAGACAGGAGGATTGGAGGTTCGCGGCCAGCCTCAGCAACTTAGTGAAGCCCTCCAAAACTTAGTGAGACCCTATTTTGAAATAAAAGAATAAAATCGGGTTGGGAGCTGGGCATGGTGGCGTAGTACACCTGTACAGCCTCAGCTACTTAGTGAGGTCCTCCATAACTTAGACCCTGTTTTCAAAATAAAGAATAAAAAATAGGGCTGGGAGTGTAGCTTGGAGGTAGAATGCCCCTGGGTTCAATCCCCAGTACCACAAAAAAAAAAAAAAGCAACCAAACAAAAAAATTGCTTTGATTTACTTAAGCAGAAGCTCACCCCATGCCAGTGGGCAGAAAGGAAATTGCAGTAGACCGGTGCTTGGGGGAGGGCGGGTGCAGTGTGGTGCTGGGCAAAAGCACACCCGAGTGTTACAGGCTTGATCTGAAGGTGGAGGTCAGGTCTCCTTAATAGAGCATCTGAGTAGGACGTGTTTATTCTGTAAAATAGTAGGTAGAAAAGAAGATCTATGTCCACGGCCCCTCACCTGGGAAGTCTTCTCTTGCCTGGTAGGACCAAGGTGGTGCTACCCCTGTGCCTTGCCCTCCTGGGCTACAGTTGGCTCAGCTGCCCCTCTTCTCCAGCGCGTTCTCCTGGGGAGAGGTTCTCTTCAGAAAGGCCCTTGCGTGTACATACGTGAGAATACCAGTGTCAACCTCAGTATTCTGTATGGGGAGGGAGCCAAGGGGAAGCCCACTGAGTGCTGTGCCGTGTGTGTCACTGTCGCTATGAGCTACATTATGATGTGAGCATAGGCATCATTAAAGATACTAGAAAAAACCGGGCGTGATGGCGCACGCTTGTAATCCCAGTACTTGGGAGGCTGAGACAGGAGGATGGCAGGTTCACGGCCAGCCTCAGCTACTTAGGCCCTCCGCAACTCAGACCCTGTTTCAAAAATAAAGAATAAAAAATAGGGCCGGGGGTGTAGCTTGGCGGTAGACTGCCCCTGGGTTCCATCCCCAGAACCACCAAAAGAAAAAGGAAGATGCTCGCTTTTAGTTTTCTGTCCAGGAGAGCTGAGCCCAGATATGGCTCCTGCCCCAGCATATTTTGATGGGCCTGATCCACCATCTGAGTGTCGCAACGAAGGCCTTTGTGCAGTCTGTCCTGAGCTTGTCCCGTTGGCCTGACCCACTGTCCTCTTGGCTTTTAGTGTGAAATCAAGGTGGCCCAGCCCAAAGAGGTCTACCAGCAGCAGCAGTATGGCTCTGGCGGCCGCGGAAACCGCAACCGGGGCAACCGGGGCAGTGGTGGCGGAGGTAAGCGGAGCCTGGGTGACGATGGTGCTGGGGCCTGCGTTGAGGTGCTTTCCGCGCCTGTCTTGGGTGCCTCTGGTGTGGTGCGGCAGGGCAGGCGGGCGAGCGGGCAGCGTGTGCAGTGGGAATGGGGTCTGCGCTCTTGCTGCTGTGGCTCCTCGGAGCGGACGAGGCCTCTGTCTTCACTCATCGGCTTGGGCCCGGGCCCAGGGCGCGTTCACGTTGCACTCTGGTGGGGGAGATGGGTCGTGCTTGGCTCTGAGTGGGTAGAAGGGTAGGGCGAGCTGTGCCAGGCGCTTCCTTCCTTCCTTCCTTCATCACAGGCCCTCTGACTCCAAAGCCTAAGCTACATCGTTTTCAAGGCCAAGCTGCCAGGGAGGGTGGGGGACTAGAGGGTGACTTGAGTAGCCCTGCACTCCCGAGTCAGCTTAGCATCTGGGCCTCCTGGTCAGGCTTCTCAGGCCCAGGGCCTCTAGAGCAGAAAAGCAGTCCCTTGGCTCCTGCCTGAGTTGCCATAGTAACCCCGCCACCCAAAGGGCAGGATTTCCTCCATCCTAGCTCCTGCGTGTGCTAAATGGTCCACGGGCCCCTGTGCCCTGCTCCCCCCACAGGTCAGAGTCAGAGTTGGAATCAGGGCTACGGCAACTACTGGAACCAGGGCTACGGCTACCAGCAGGGCTACGGGCCCGGCTATGGCGGCTACGACTACTCGCCCTATGGCTATTACGGCTACGGCCCCGGCTACGACTACAGTAAGTAGGAGAGAGGGAGGCCCGGCCGCTACTCCCCCAGGGGGCAGGTCAGACAGTGCAGGGGCCACTGGCAGCAGGGGCTTTGGAGTCAGACAGGCACTGGAGCTCCCCGTGGAGCTCGAGCTCGGGCGCAGCAAGGTGGGAAGGTGACCCCTACGCGGGCTTCCCGAGGATCCTGGTGAGGATGGGCACCAAGCGCCTGGCACGGGGTCAGTGCTCAGAGTAGTAGCTGCTACCTTGTTCTTATCCCTAGGTCAGGGTAGCACAAATTACGGGAAGAGCCAGCGACGCGGTGGCCATCAGAATAACTACAAGCCATACTGAGGCGGCAGCAGGAGCGGCTGGCCGACTGACCGCACACGCTTTGTTTGGATATCGAGTTGAACACAATTATGTACCAAATTTAACTTGGCAAACTTTCTATGGCCTGTCCCATGTGCATCTTATTTAAAATTCCCCCTTGGAAATCACTCTCCTGTTTACTACTTGCAGAGCTCTAGTTGTTTTAGGCAGCGTGTGGTGTCGAGGCCAGAGCGGCATCAGGAGCTGATTTTATTACCAGGTCACCCAGGACCGGGTTGGTAGAGGGTCTGCTTCCTGCTGTCGCTCTGCAGCCTGGACCTGTGGACCCTGGTTGTAAAGAGTAAACTGTATCTTAGGAAACCAATGTCACCTTTTTTCCACCTTTTAATTTTATATTATTTGTGTCATACATTTCCTGTAATGGAAGTGTTAATTTTACTGTACTTTTTGGTACCTTTTGGGAATCTAATGTATTGTAAGGTATTTTACACGTGTCCTGATTTTGCCACGACCTGGATATTGAAGCTATCCAAGCTTTTGAAATAAAAATTTAAAAACCCCCAGTCGTGGGTGAGCTGGGATGTGCTGTGAGACCTCGCCCAGGCAGAGCGCCTGACCGCGAGCTGCATTTTGTCGTGAGGCTTTGTCCTTGTGCTGGGAGGCATAACCGCACAACCCACTAGAGGAGCTGGCTGAGGGGAACCGGATGTCCTTGCCCTCTTACCAGCCAGCTCGTGCAAACCAAGAGACCTTCCGGGTAGATGGGAGGACACCAGGGTTAGGTAGACATCACTCAGAACAAGAATATTTAAAAAGAAGGTTCAGTGTAATGAGCACACTGGCCACATGCTCAGGAGCCCCGGGTCTGCAAGAGCAAGAAGCAAGACCCGCGCTCACCTGGAGGACGCTGGTGCTGGGGAGTGAACGCAGGGGTGTTGGACCTCTGAGCTTTACCCCCAGCCCTAGTTTATTTATTTTGAAACGGTCTCACTAAGTTTGCTGAGGCTGGCCTCGAACCTGTGATCCTCCTGTCTCAGCCTCCCAAGTAAGTACTGGGATTATAGGCGTGTGCCACCATGCGTGGCTGGAGGACTCGTGACAGCTGGCTGGTTCAGGGTTGAAGTCTCAATGTCTCACAGCTTCTCACTTTCTCTTCCATATCTGAAAAAAAGCCACAGAGCCGCCCCACTGCATCACCTCTCGAGTGCCTTCTATGTCCCAGCTGCTTGGATATTGGGAAGCAGTTGGGAGACTGGACCCACCAGCCTGCCTAGGTCCGTGTCCCACCCATTTAACCCACAGATGTGCCAGAAGTGTCCCGAGAGCACGTGCCAACCCTCAGTAGCTCGGGGGCCTTTTAGCTCTGTCCAGGAGCCCTAGGTCAGTAGCGGCCTGGCGGCCTCCCATCCCTCAGGAGCAGCCAGCAGGTTGCGCTTCCTTCCTCCAGAGCCTGCCTGGGCGTGCACGTGCCCGGGAGGTTCTGGAGGGATGGGGGGGCTCCTGCCAGCCGTGCTGACCACTATCGTGGTTTTTGCCTATTTGGAGTCTTGATTAACTTTGTACATGGTGTGTAACAATGCACAGCCACATCCAGGTTGGTGAGGATCTTGTAAGTAGATTGGGCGGGGACCCTGGGCCGACTTGACCTAGGAATGCGGGCAAGATCTTAGGGCTAGCCACTCGGTCCTGGTTCAGGTCTCATTTGAGCCACTCAGCAGTGCAGAGAAGCTTCTGTCTGCAGGTGCCTAGAGCTCACCCTGGGGGCCCGCCTGTCCTGGCTGGGTAGTGTCACCTTGGTACCGGGGATCTCAGGCTCACCTTTCAGAATGGCATCCAGCTTTGCCACCACCTGTCGCACATTGTCCAGGCTGAAGCACATTGGGGGCTTGAACTTGAGCACGTTCCTCCCAGGCCCGTCAGTGCTCAGCAAGACGTAGCTCTCCTTCAGCCTGCGAGGACGAACAGCCTGTGCACGGCCCTCCTCAGCCTCAGCCCGCAACCCTCAGTCCCTCAAGGCTGGGTTTCTACCTGGACGCTGCACTGGCAGAGCCCTGTGCGTCCTGGCCAGCACCCGCAGGCTCTCCCCCAGGCCAAGAGCGGCTGGCGGGAAGAGGTGCCGCGTTCTCTCGTGTATGTTGTGTGTGGTGGGTGTTTCCTCTTATATGAAGAAATGCCCGATACTACGATGGACTAGCAGAGGGCCTGTGTGTGTGCTGCGCACCTCCCGATTCTGCAATGGAATAGCAAAGGGCCTGTCTCCTCACCTTGCCGAGCTGCTTCCTGCGCTTCCTCCCAGGGCACCTTACAGCGTTATCGGTGTGCCCCGGAGCACCCCATCTTTTCCTTTTTGGGACTGGCGACCAAACCCAGGGACATTCTACCTCTGAGCTATCCCCAGCCCTATTTTACTTTTTATTTTGAAACTTAAGTTGCTGAGGGTCTCCCTAAGTTCCTGAGGCTGGCCTCAAACCTGCAATCCTTTCTCAGCCTCCCAAGTACTGAGGTTCTAGGTGTGTGCCACCACACCCGGCTGATATTTCACATTTACTACTGTCTTTTTGGTGATGCTGAGGATTGAAACCAGGGGCATTCTACCTCTGGGCTACACCCCACCTGGTTTTTTATTTCAAATGGTTTCACCAAATTGCTGAGGCTGGCCTTGAACCTGTGGTCCTCCTGTCTCAACCTCTTCAAGTGCTGGGATTACTGCGTCACCATGTCTACTGCATATTCAAATTTTTGCCTAGCTATTTCAGTACTGTCAGAAGGGGTTGTTGGCATGGTTGTTATGTTTACATTTTCCCATCTTTTCCCTTTTTTGGTGGTACTGGGGATGGAACCTAGGGATGTTCTGCCACAGCTGTGCCCCTAGCCCTTTTTGTTTGAGGCAGGGTCTCCGCCAGTTGCTGAGGCTGCCCGAGGCTGAGGCTCCAGGCAGCAGCATCCTGCTTTTGTCTAGCTGGTTCCAGCAGGAGTGGGGCGGGCAGGGCACAGGCCTGTGCGCTGGCTCCTTCCCTGTCCTTTTGGCGCCAGAAAGGAGGCGGCTTGAATTTTGGAGTCAGGCAAATCGGGATCTCATTAACCTAGTGAGACCCTGTTTGAAAATAAATGGAGCTGGGGATGTAGCTCAGGGTAGAATGCCCCTAGGTTAGGTTCAGTCCCCAGTACCAAAAAACAAGCCTGGGAGCTGGGTGTGGTGGTGCACCCTTAATCCCAGTACTTGGGGAGGCTGAGACTAGAGGATCACAGGTTCAAGGACAGTCTTAGCAAATACACTTTCATTAACCTTATGAGACCCTGTTTCAAAATAAAAAAACCAGGCTGGAGGTGTAGCTCAGAGGTACAATGCCTCTGGGGTAAAAAAAAAAAAAAGCTAGGGGTGTAGCCCTGGGGCCAGATCTAGCTTGGCACCTAGCAGGGTAACTTGGTGCCCTATTTCCTCATGGGAGGGGTGACAGCTCTGGAGTTGCTAAGGTGGGAGAGCTGGAGTTGGCCTGGAGCCCCGAGGCTTGCTGGGAGCAGGGGTGGTCCAGCTGGCATGGCTAGCTGGCCACCGGGGAGGGAAAGATTCAGGTCAGTACGGTGTAGGGAGCACAAGATGCACGCTTCAAGAAGGCGCCTTTCAACACGGGGGTTTCCATGATGGGGGGTAGGATTGGTGAGATTAAACGGCTAATTAGACGAGGGGGAGGAGCCACAGGTCCCACCCAGGATTCAAGGGGAAGACTTGCGAAGCAGGCTGGGCACACCCCACCCTGGGTCCTCCCCATCCTAACAATCCTGCACTCTGGGAGTGGAGCCCAGGAGCGGTCACCTCCAAGCTACACCCTCAGCCCTATTTTATTTTGAAACGATCTCACTAAGCTGTGGAGGCCTCACGGGTGGTGAGGCTGGCTGCAAACCCGTGATCCTCCTGTCTCAGCCTCCCGAGTACTGGGGTTACAGGTGTGTGCCACCATGCCCGGCGGAGCCACAGCATTGGGTGCTGTGGTGGCCCTCAGGTGTGGCTCTGGGGAGGCAGTTTCCCTTCTCCAGCCCTCTGAGCGCCCAGCTAAGCTTTGACATTTTTTGGGGGTGGAGTGGGTTGGGAGGGTACTGGGGATTGAACCCAGGGGCATGCTACCGCTGAGCTACACCCCCCCAGCCCTGCTTTATTTTTATTTTGAAACGGGGTTTCACTAAGTTGCACCCAGTCCCTGTTTATGTTTTTTTTTTTTTCGGTACCGGGGATTGAACCCAGGGGGCGTTCTACCTTCGAGCTACACTCCCGGCCCTATTTTTTTTTTGTACTTTATTTTGAAACCGGGTCTCACGAAGTTGCGGAGGGCCTCACTAAGTAGAGACAGAGAGAGGAGAGAGAGCGAGCCGAGGCTGGCCACGAACCCTGATCCTCCGGTCTCTGCCTCCCAAAGTACTGGGATTACAAGCGTGCGCCACCACACCTGGCTCCTTTTTATGATTTTGAAAAGGTCTCATTAGGTTGCTGAGGCCGATCCTGAACCTACAATTCTCTGGTCTCAGCCTCCCAAGTACCAGGATTACAGGTGTGTGCCACCGCTCCCCGCTAGCTTTGGCATTCTTGGCAGAGAAGGCTGCCCTGGGCTGGGGGAGCCTCTGCGGCCAGGCCCTGGGTACAGAGCTGATGGAGCCACACTCTGGCCTGGGAGCTCGGTCGGGGAGGCTCCATCAGCTGCCTCCGCTCCTCAGGCCCACACCAGCCCTCAGCTGAGTCTGGCCTGGAGCACGGGGCAGGAGGGAGGTGCCTCCACCGGGCCCTCATCTGCGCAGAGGGGCGCCTGCCATGGCCCTACCCCGGGAGTTTGAAGAACAAAGTGAATACCTGGAGACCAAGTAGTCTGCCTCTTCGGTTGCCGGCTCCCTCGTGGCCTCGTCTTTGACCAGATCCACACCAATGAAGAGCCCAGCGCCCCTGGGGAGGGGACACAGGAGGGGGCCTGGGCCTTGCTCTCTCACTCCCAGGCCCCCTGCCGGAACTACCTGGGCTGCTTGTGCCTCCCAGGAGGCTGAGGGCCGGGCACCCTGGCATGGGGAGTAACTGGGAAGGGGAGGTGCCGTGTCGGGGAGCAGCACCCACCAGTCCAGCCAGGGTGAAGGAGAAGATGGCCTCACCTCACGTCCCCGATGATGGGGTGCCTGGCCTTTTGCTGCCTGAGGAGCTCCATGAGGAAGCCGCCCACACAGGCGGCATGAGCCTGGAGCTGCTCCTTCTCCAAGACCTCCAGGACGGCCAGTCCCACAGCACAGGACACGGGGCTGCCCCCAAACTGAGCCGGGGACAAAGAGCAAGTCAGTGCCTGGCACAGTGGCCGTGTACGTTCCGAGGGCAGAAACCGGAACACAGATGGGAGCCCTTAGGGACGAGTCCGCAGTAAAGTGGGAGGCTCCTGGGGTCCCCACTGGCTGTCCCTTCTGCCCTATACCCCAGGTCAGGTAACCCTGGGTGCACTTGGTGCCCCTAGGAGATGCGGACCAGAGAGGGTGTGCTGTGCACAATCACAGAGCCAGTTCTTGCTGGGGAGAGGCCTTGGGGCCCCATCTCACAGGCGACTTCTCATCACCTCCGTCCAGGGGGCCGGGGCCAGCACACGGGGGACTGAGCTCACAGCTCTTGGCCCAACTGGGGAGCTGCCTGCCATAGCTTGATTTGGTTCTGTGGCTTTTCTAAAAGTTGTGAATTGGGTGCTAACATTTCAGAGAAAACACACACACACACACACACACACACACGTGCATTTCTGACATAAACCTGGCCTATCTGGCGGCACCAGGGCCAGCACTGATGGCTCCTTCGGGCACCGTGCTTTGGCTCGCCTTGCCTGGCCCACCTGCCCCACAGGTGTCTGCGTGGGGACCTACTGGGGAATAAACCCAGGGGTGTTCTACCTCTGAGCTACATCCTCAGCCCTTTTTACTTTGAAATAGGGTCTCACTAGGTTGCTGAGAGTCTTCCTAAATTGCTGACCTTGAACTTGTGGTCCTCTCGTCTCAGCCTCCCAAGTACTGGGATTACAGGTGTGCGCCCACCACACTCAGCTCCTTTTTTAATTTTGAAAGAGGGTCTCACCAAGTTTCTGAGGCTGGCCTTGAACCTGCGATCCTCGTCTCAGCCTTCCAAGATCTGGGATTGTAGGAGTATGCCACTATGCCTGGCTGTGAGCTACCATTTTATACCCTGCTTAATTACCAAAAACTAAAAGGTACTGACAAAGACATACACTGCTGGTGAGAGGTGTTAGCTTGGGAACTGTCTTGGAAAACAGGTGCCATTATCTCCTAAAACGGGGGTGGTCACACCCTATGACCCAGCAGTTCCACTCTAGGTTTTAACTCCTAAGAAAAGCTCTCAACCTGTACAAAGAGACTTATAAAACTGTTTACAGCTGGGCATGGTGGCGAACGCCTGTAATCCCAGTACTTTGGAGGCTGAGACAGGAGGATCGCAGGATTGTGGCCAGCCTCAGCTACTTAGTGAGGCCCTCTGCAATTTAGTGAGACCCTGTTTCAAAATAAAGAATAAAATAGGACTGGGAGTGTAGCTCAGAGGTAGAACGTCCCTGGGCTCAATCCCCAGTAATGCAAAAAAAAAAAAAAAAGCCTGTTTACAGGCCGGATATGGTGGCATGGGCCTGTAATCCCAGTATTTGGGAGGCTAAAACAGGAGGATCGCAGGTTCGAGGACAGCTCAACTAGTGAGTCTCTCATCAACCTACTGAGACTGTTTCAAAATAAAATAAAATAAAATAGGGCTAGGGGTTTAGCCCAGAGGTAGAATGCCCCTGGGTTCAATCCCAGTACCACAAATAAATAAATAAATAAATAAATAAGTAAATAAATAAATAAATAAATAAAGCGGGGCGTGGTGGCGGCACACGCTTGTAATCCCAGTACTTTGGGAGGCGGAGACCAGAGGATCCGGGTTCTTGGCCAGCCTCAGCTTGCGCACGTGCGCGCGCATTCTCTCTCTCTCTCCCTCCCTGTCTCTCTCTCTCTCCCTCCCTGTCTCTCTCTCTCTCTCTCCCTGTCTCTCTCCTCTCTCTCTCTCTCTCTCTCTCTCTACCTAGTGAGGTCCTCCATAACTTTGTGAGACCCGGTTTCAAAATAAAGTATAAAAAATAGGGCCGGGGGCATAGCGTGGAGGTAGAACGCCCCTGCGTTCAATCCCCGGTACTGCAAAAAATAAAAAAAAAGAAAAAGAATAAGGGCTGGGGGCTGCGATCTTGTTTCAGCCTCCCATGTACTGGGATTACAAGTGTGCATCACCACGCCTGGCAAAACTGTGATACATTAACAATATTACAAAGTAATTAAAACACTTCAGTGATAAGCCACGTGGATGAATTTTAGGAATACAATGTTGGTGATCCAGAGTACATAGAGGTAGACAGCTTCAACTAAAGTAAAAAACCAGAATCAATAATGAACACCGAGCTGGGCGTGGTGGCGCACGCTTGTAATCCCAGTACTTGGGAGGCGGAGACTGGAGGATCCGGGTTCGCAGCCAGCCTCAGCTACTTAGTGAGGCCCTCCATGACTTCGTGAAACCCGGTTTCAAATTAAAGTATAAAAAGTAGGGCCGGGGGCGTAGCACGGAGGTAAAATGCCCCCTGGGTTCAATCCCCGGTACCACAAAAGAAAAAAAAAAAAGAGTGAGACCTGGTTTCAAAAATAAAGCATAAAAAAAAAAATAGGGCCAGGGGTGTAGCGCGGAGGTAGAACGCCCCTGCGTTCAATCCCCGGTACCGCAAAAAAAAAAAAAAAAAAGAACATGGGATTCCAAGGAGACAAGCCTGGGGGCTAACACAAGGACAGATATAGGTCGTCATCAGGGAGGTCCTAATTTTTATTTGAGATAATGGCTTCCCGGGTGTTTATAACATTAGTAATAAAGTAAGCAAGTAACAGACTAACCAGGAAGGGCTATGCAGGGACCCAAGATGTGCGTGTGTGTGTGTGTGTGTTGGGGGGGGGACTGGGGATCGACCCAGGTGCATTCTACTTCTAGCTACACACGCAGCCCGTGTGTGTGTGTGTGTGTGTGTGTGTGTGTGTGTGTGTTTCTGGGGATTGAACCCAGGGCCTTGCACATGCTATACAAGTGCTCCACCACTAAGCTACGTCCCTAGCCCTTTCTATTTTAAGACAGGGTCTCACCCAGTTGCTGAGGCTAGCCTTGAATCGGTGTTCCTCCTATCTCAGACTTCTAAGTACTAGGATTACAGGCTTGCGTTACCATGCCTGGCTTGGCACTAATTTTTAAAGATGTTTTATGAGCTGTGCGTGATGGTGCACAACTGTAATCCTAGTACTTGGGAGGCTGAGACAGGAGGATAGCAGCCTTGGCAACTTAGCGAGACCCTCAGTAACTTAGACCCTGTTTCAAAATAAAAATAAAATAGGACTGGGGGTGGAGCTCAGAGGTAGAATGGCCTTGGGTTCAATCCCTAGTACCAAAAAAGAAAAAATAAAGTCTGGGCATGGTGGTGCATACCTGCAATCTCAGTACTTGGAATGCTGAGACAGGAGGGATCATAGGTTTGAGGCCAGCCTCAGAAATTTAGTGAGATTCTCAGCAACTTAGCGAGACCCTGCTCCAAAATGAAATATGAAAAAAGGGCTGGGGGTGTAGCTTGGAGGTTGAATGCCCCTGGGTTCATCCCAAGTACCAGAAAGAAAAAAACATCTGGTCTGCCTGAGGCTGGCATCTCAGAAGTGCCTGTGCTGTGCAGGGCTGGCCCTGTGGCCTTCTCCAAGGACAAGCTGGTGGCCGGGGAGCCCTGGGTGCCCCCTGACCCTAGAGCCTTCACTCACCGTGTTGAAATACTCGACGCTGGTGGCTTCAAATGCCCTTGACACGGCTTGGGTGGTGGCCACGCAGGCAACAGGGTGGCCATTGCCAATGGACTTGCCCATGGTGACAATGTCGGGGACAAAGTCTTCCCCCTGCAGCTGGAAGGCCCAGAAGTGCCTGCCCACTCTGCCAAAGCCAACCTGGATCTCATCTGCGACAAAGACCCCTCCAGCCGCGCGGACGTGCCTGCAGTGGAGGACAGAGGGCTGGCGGCGGTGGTGCGGGGCCACACCCGGCTTTGGGGGTCTGGGGCTCTGACTCCTGGACCCGCCAGCAGTAAGGTGGGGGCCCTGGGCCAATGCTGGCTTTCTCTGGGCCATTGTTTCTTTAAGGGCTCTGTTTTACAAACTTCTGGCGGGCAGGCCCGGCTGTGGTCAGGCTTTGGAGCAGAGGCTGGGAAACCCATCTCAGCCTGCCCTCCCTGGGGCAGGCCCCGACACTACTCACTCTGCCACTTGGGAGAAGTAGCCGGCGGGGGGGATGATCTGCCCTCCCACGCTGGGCAGAGACTCCGCGAAGAAGGCCGCGATCTGTGGACAAGATGTGAGGAACGCCACCAGGACGCTCAGCCCGCCCTGCTCGTGCCGGCAGGATGAGGCTCCGAGGCTCCGCCATCGCTGCGGCCTTCACTCCTTGGGCGGGCCCCATGTCACATCAGAAGGTTTGTGACTCAGTCATTCTGGGTTTTTTTTTTTTTTGCAGTGCTGGGGATTGACCCAGGGGCATTCTACCTCCAAGCCACACCCCCAGCCCTATTTTTTGTTCCTTATTTTGAAACAGGGTCTCACTAAGTTGCGGAGGGCCTCACTAAGTAGCTGAGGCTGGCCGTGAACCTGCGATCCTCCTGTCTCAGCTTCCCAAATACTGGGATTACAAGCGTGCGCCACCAAGTCCCGCTGTTATTCTGGTATTGTCTTGGGTACTGGGGATTGAACCCAGGGGCTACACCCCCAGCCTTATTTTATTTTTATTTTGAAACAGGGTCTCACTTAGACTCAGTTATTCTTTGGGTCTCAAACCAACTCTTGTCACCTGGGCACCTGCCTCCCCTTGTACTTAGATGCCCCTAACTAAGCTCACCGGCCCACTCTCACCCAGGGGCCTTTTCCTTCCCTGTCCACTTCCTCACCCCTCCAGCCTGCACCGACCCCTCCCTTGTCCAGTCGGCCATGCCAACAGCGCGCGGATTCTACCTCTGTCACACCTCTGACCCCGCTGCGCCCTCCGCTGGGCCATGCTTACCTCCTGGCAGACCTGCCTAGGCCCCCGCAGATGCCTCTAGCTGCCCTGGGGTGACACCTCAGCCCCAACAGCGCGGACAGTGCGGCGTGCTTGCGTCCTGCCCGGGAGCCCCTCAGAGGCCACTGCTGGCACGCGGGAAGGGCCGATGGGACAGGAAACTGGTCCCCACCCCTGCTGCGAGCAGAGGGAGGTTCTGTCCCAGGTATGGTCCTGCCAACCTCTGGCCCCACAGCTGCCCGTTCTTCTTGTGTGTATGTGGCACTGGGGAGTGAACCCAGGGGCATTCTACCCTGAGCTACACCCCAGCCCTTTTAAAAAAGGAACTCTAAGCGGGGTGCGGTGGCACACGCCTGTCATCCCAGTACTTGGGAGGCTGAGACAGGAGGATCGCAGGTTCGAAGCCAGCCTTGGCAACTTAGGCTCTCAGCAACCTAGCGAGACCTTGTTTCCAAATAAGAAATAAAATAGGGCTGAGGGTGTATCTTGGAGGTAGAAAGCCTCTGGTTTCAAGCCCCGCTACCAAAAATAAAATGAATAAATAAAAAATAAAAAAGGAACTTTTAAGCCAGGTGTGGTGGCGCACACTTGTAATCCCAGTACTTGGGAGACTGAGACCGGAGGATCTGGGTTCACGGGAAGCCTCAGCTACTTAGTGAGGCCCTCTGCAACTTAGTGAGACCCTGTTTCAAAATAAAGAAAAAAAATAGGGCTTGGGGTGTAGCTCAGAGGTAGAATGCCCCTGGCTTCAATCCCCAGTACTGCAAAATCAAAACAAAGGTTGAAAAAGGAATTTTGTAAAATATGCTTTCCCAGCCAGGCGTGGTGGCGCACGCTTGTAATCCCAGTACTTGGGAGGCTGAGACGGGAGGATCTGGGTTCGCGGCCAGCCACAGCTACTTAGTGAGGCCTCCGAAACTCAGTGAGACCCGATTTCAAAATAAAGAATAAAAAATAGGGCTGGGTGTGTAGCTCGGAGGTAGAATGCCCCTGGGTTCAATCCCCAGTACTGCAAAAAAAAAAAAAAGAAAAAATACTTTCCCTCTCCCCTTTCCAGGGCCAAGGATTGAAAGCATGGCCTCGCACATGCCAGGCAAGCCCCCTGCCACTGAGCTAAATCCCCCAGCCCCCAAAAAGAAAAAAATTTCAAACAGCGTCTTGCTAAATTACTGAGGCTGGCCTTGAACTCACGACCTTCCAGTTCCAGCCTTCTGAGTACTGGGATTACAGGTGTGCACCACCATGCCGGGCTCATAGCTGCCGTTCTCTACCATACACCCTGGGACTGGCCCTGTCACTCCTGCAGTCTCCCTGAGCCCTCCCCCCAGTCACTCACAGCCCACCCCGGGGGTGTCCCGCGTACGGCGTTTCTCTCCTGTCCACTCCATCTCCGCTGTCCTGCCCTGGCCAGGCCTCCCCTGCTCACTGACCCAACACAGCCCCTTGGCTGGGCCCTCGGGCTGCCCCATTCAAAGCGGCACCGGGCCAGGCTCAGGCTGGGTCTTATCTCACCCTCCTCCTCCTCCTCTTTTTTCTTTTGGAGCTGGGGATGGAACCCAGGGGCCTTCTACCTCTGAGCTACACCCCATTTTTATTTTATTTTTATTTTTTATTTGGAAACAGGGACTCACTGTTGCTGAGGCTGGCCTTGAACCTGCACCCTCCTATCTCGGTCTCCCAGGTACGGGGATTACAAGCGTGTGCCACCACACCCAGATCACACTCCTTAAGGCCTTCTAGTGGCTCTTGTGACCTTCAGGGCAGGGTTAGAACGTGGCACAGCATGGGGGCTCCCTGGCAGCCCACTCCCCACCTGCTCAGCACAGCCCCACTCACAGGCTGCCCTCCCTCTCCTGCTCCCCACCGCCCAGAGCGCCCCAACTCCTACTCACTTTCTACTATTACAGTCTTGCGAGGACCCTCCTTCCTGCCCACTGCGTCCGGCCTGGGCCCTGGATGCCCACCACACCAGGACGCACCGCTACCCCCCTCCCATGCACACTCTAGATCCTCCGCCAGGGCCCGTGCTGCCTCCTCTCCAGGCTCCGGCACCGGCCCAGGGGAGGACGGTCCCCGGATGGGACGGGCAAGCCGGTTACCTGCCTGCCCTTCTCCCGAGCACTGCGGATCACTCGCTCCACCTCGCCGGCGTAGGCCGCGCCTGGGTTGGGGTGGTCCTCACGGTAGTGGCCCCGGTAGGTGTCGGGGAGAGGCGCCTGCGGGGAGAGAGCCCAGGTCGTCCTGGCTGGGCAGGCCTGGGGCGTGACCGTGGCCAGTGTGGGTAGTACGTACCACGTGGACCCACTCCTTCTGGCCACCCAGGGCCCGGAACTTGTAGGGACTGATGTCGATCAGGGAGCTCAGGTGACCGTGATACGCACTGGGGAGAGAGGAGCGGGCTCAGGCCCAGGCAGCAGGGCCTCCCTGACCCAGTTCTGGCCGCGGTCCACCCACTTCCAGAGACAGCGCCCAGGCCCCAGTGGCCATGTCGCAGCGCTAACCGCTAACCTCACTGGGATGTCTTCTCCTCTGTAAAGTGTGTGGGGTTCTCCTTCAGTATTATAAACTTTTTTTTTTTTTTTTTTGTACTGGGGATTGAACCCAGAGGCATTCTACCACTGAGCTACTTCCCTAGCCCTTTTTATATTATTTTGAAATAGGGTCTAAGTGGCTGAAGCTGGCCTTGAACCTGTAATCCTCCTGTCTCAGCTTCCAAAGTACTGGGATTACAGGTGTGCACCACTGTGCCCGGCTTTATAATGAATCCTTTTTTCTTTTTGGGGTACCGGGGATTGAACCCAGGGGCGTTCTACCTCCGCGCTACACCCCTGGCCCTATTTTTTATACTTTATTTTGAAACCAGGTCTCACAAAGTTGCAGAGGGCCTCACTAGGTAGAGAGAGAGAGAGAGAGAGAGAGAGACAGGGGGAGAGAGAGAGAGAGAGAGCTGAGGCTGGCCGCGAACCCGGATCCTCCGGTCTCCGCCTCCCAAAGTACTGGGATTACAAGCGTGCGCCACCACGCCCAGCTTATAATGAATCTTAAATGTGCTAATGCTTCCCAGTAAAACCACACACACACACACACACACACACGCACGCTGTAAGGCTGGGCCTGGGTCTTGTGCACATCAGATACTCGATACATGGGAGCTACACCTGGAACAGTTTGAATATCTAATGTCGTGGGATCCACTTCTACTCCCTTACAAAGTATGCCTTGCTCCCCAGGAGCTGCCTCCCAGAACTGTGGCCTGAGGACAGAGCACTGGGGGGTGTCTTGGGGCCACTCCTGCGCCTCGTGCCTCCCGCCAGGGGCCCTGCCTCCGGCACCCAGGGTCAGAACCTCACTGGTCGTCGGCGAGCCTGTGGCCCAGGCTCTGAAATGGCAGGCAGGCCGTCACACTTACTGGTCTAATACCACCACGTCCTGGTGTCCCGTGTACTGACGAGCCAGTCGCAGGGCCAGGTCATTGGCTTCTGACCTATGACAGAGAAGGAGGCATGGTCTGGACAGTTGCCCACAGTTTTCCAGACCCCGCGGGCAGAGGCGCCCTGCCAGCAGCACCGGCCTCTCAGCACAGCTTTCAGCTGTTCACGGGCTTGTTCATCTGGTAAACAGCAGGTGCCTGCTATGTGCCAGGTGCTGGGGATGAAAACAGCAGGCAAGACAGACAGGCCCTGGCTCTCTTGAAACTCACACCTGAGGTGTCCTGAAAGCCAAACTGCAAAGAAAGCATGGTTGTGTCTGCAAGTGCTCCCTCTGGATTCAGCGTGCCGAGGGAGAGCACCAGAGGGGGCGCTGCTTGATTTTTTGTACTGGAGATTGAACCCCGGGGTGTCCTATCTCTGAGCTATACCCTCAGCCCTTTTTTTTTTTTTTTTAAATGGGGTCTAGCCGGGCATGGTGGCGCACGCTTGTAATCCCAGTACTTGGGAGGCTGAGATGGGAGGATCCGGGTTCGTGGCCAGCCTCAGCTACTTAGTGAGGCCCTCTGCAACTTAGTGAGACCCGGTTTCAAAATAAAGAATAAAAAAAAATAGGGGTGGGGGTGCAGCTTGGAGGTAGAATGTCCCTGGGTTCAATCCCCAGTACCACAAAAATAAATAAATAAATAAATAAAAAACAATAAAAAATAAAATGGGGTCTAAGTTGCTGAGGGTCTCACTAAATTGCTGAGGCCGGCTTTGAACCTGCAATCCTCCTGTTTCAGCCTCCCAAGTATTGGGATGATGGGCGTGCACCACCATGCCCAGCTCAACAAAGAGTTTTAAATGGAGGAAGGACACGACCCAACTCCCATTTTAGCAGGCCGCCTCTGGCTGTGTCGAAAGGAAAGGAGAGTGGAAGCGAGGAGACCTAGGAGGCGGCCATGAGGACAGAGGGGCGGGCGGAGTGGAGGGACATCCTGGAGACAAGAGGCAGGCGTGGTGTGGGACCGCGCGGTGTGCTTCCTGGGATGTCACGCATGGCGCGAGATGGTGGGGATGGCGGTGGGGGCCCGGTCTTCTTGGGAAGCCTGGAGCGGGTGGCTGGAAATGTCAGGGAGAGCCAGTGCGAGGGCCTCACACTCGGTGCGGGCAGAACACATTTCTTGATTATCTTTGGACATGCAAAGTCGGAGACATCTGTCAGACGTCAAGTGGGCAGTTAGGACCTGGAGTCTGGGACAGGGCTGGAGGTGCAGCTCAGTGGCGCAGCGTTTGGCCAGCATGCAGAGGTCCTGGGTTCAAGCCCCAACAACAACAAAAAAAGGTTCTGGAGTCTGGGACGCACGGGCAGCATCTGGGCTCGGGATATAAATGTGGGGATGGCTAGCACATGGATGACAGTTAATGCCAAGGGAATGGAGAAGATCAGGGGCGAGAGGGCTCCGAGAGGAAAACGGCCCAGGACTGGTGCTGGGGAGCAGAGGAGGAGGGATCACAAAAAAGGAGATGGAGGAGGAGTGGCCAGAGACTGGCAGGACGCCAGGAGTGCCGGGCGTCCTACAAACAGCAACACGCATTTCTGGAGACAGAGACGACGAGGGCAGCAAAGAGATCACTGGAGTTGGCAACGTATGTCACCGGAAAGCCACATGGGATGGATGCGGAGGAGCGAGCTCACAGGACAGCGCTTCCCCGTCTGCTGAGGAGGCACCGACCTCTGAGCCCAGTTCCCAGCTCCTCCGGCTCGGGCTTCCTCCTCGCTAGTGCCTTGCTTTGAACTGTTTATTTAGGGGACCGATGAGGACTGAGGGCAATGATGATGATCACCATTAGGCTGCGGGTGCAGCGTAGCGGCAGTCTCGCCTGGCATGCTTGAGGTCTAAGTTGCTGAGCGTCTCACTAAACTGCCGAGGCTGGTTTTGAACCTGAGATCCTCCTGTCTCAGCCCTGGGTTCCTTCCCCAGCACCACAAACAGAAAGAACCATAAGCATTACTATTACCCAAGTGCCACTACCTATGACCATCAGAATGTTCTCTCTCAGATACCTCGGGCTCATCTGCCAGATTCTGCCATCGCCTCCCACCTGGCCCCCTGGAGTGGCACCTAACAGTGTCCACTCTTGCTCTCCGCCTGTCCTGGTGACATTGCTCCCCTGATGACAACCCTCCATAGCTCCAGCTCTACCCCTCCTGGCTGTCTTTCCAGGAAAGGGACTGAAATCAGAAAATTATAGTGATACATGCATATCCATGTTCATAGCAGCACAGTTCACAATAGCTAAATTATGGAACCAACCTAGGTGTCCATCAACAGATGAATGGATTACAAAATGATGGGATACACACAATGGAATTCTACTCAGCAATCAAGAACAAAATAATGTCATTTGTAGGAAAATGGATGGACCTGGGGAACATTATGTTAAGTGAGATTAGCCAGTCACAGAAAGTGAATGGTCACATATTTTCTCTCATATGCAGAGGCTAGGGAGTAATCGGGATACCAGAGGGAGTGGAGCCAGGGAGGTGGTCTAGGGGAAGGGGGAGGAGAGGGAGGATCAACGAAGGAATCACTTCCATCAGCATTATGTACAGCCGGGCGTGGCGGCGCACGCTTGTAATCCCAGTACTTGGGAGGCGGAGACCGGAGGATCTGGGTTCGCAGCCAGCCTCAGCTACTTAGTGAGGCCCTCCGCAACTTCGTGAGACCCGGTTTCAAAATAAAGTATAAAAAATAGGGCCGGGGGTGTAGCTTGGAGGTAGAACGTCCCTGGGTTCAATCCCTGGTACCGCAAAAAAAAGAAAAATGTACATATGTGAGAATCCCAATGTCAATCTCAACACCCTGTATGGGGAAGGCGGAGATGGGGAGGGGGCTGGGGAAAGCCCGCCAAGTGCTGTGTGCATGTATGTCTCTATCACTATGAACTGCATTATGATGGCTTTTTTTTTTTTTTTTTTGCGGTACTGGGGATTGAACCCAGGAGCATTCTACCTCTGAGCTCCACCCCTAGCCCTATTTTTTTTATTCTTTATTTTGAAACAGGGTCTCGCTAAGTTGCGGAGGCCTCACTAAGCTGCTGAGGCTGGCCGCGATCCCGGATCCTCCGATCTCAACCTCCCAAGTACTGGGATTACAAGTGTGCGCCACCACGCCCGGCTTGCATTATGATGTGAGACCACAGTGCACCAATAAAAGTATTAAAAAAAAAACCCTCATGGCTCCCAGTGCTCTTAGGATGAGAGCGGCATCCTCCTTTGCGATGAGGCCTGGCTCCCTTCCCAGGGTCCGCTTCCTCTTGCAGTTGCTCAAGCATGCCAGCCTTTGCTGGGCTCGTCTGTGTGATGACCAGCCTTGATAACAGTACTCGGCTGGCATGGGCGGCGCCCTTCGTTGCTCCTCCCTCGGTGAGCTCCCAGTGAGCTTACAGCCCAACACTGAACCTTCCAGAACAGCCCAGGCCCCCCACTGCGTCCAGGCCTCAGTGCCTGTGATCTTCCTCCAACGATGACCCCTGTTAGTCATTTTATATTTCTTTCAAGCCTCACTTGATGGTTCTGTCCTTTACTGAGCGACCCGAGGGCAGGAGACTGTAGGCCGTATCCATAAGGCAGAAATAAAAGGACATATTA
Source organism: Glis glis (assembly GCA_004027185.1). Lineage (NCBI taxonomy): Eukaryota > Metazoa > Chordata > Mammalia > Rodentia > Gliridae > Glis > Glis glis. The sequence continues at coordinate 23,562 of PVJS01007890.1, forward strand.
CCTCAAGAAGCCTCAACAAGGATCCTGGGAGGGAGGGATGGTGTCCTTTGCTAAGAGAGAAGGAAACTGGATCTGCCGGAAAGAGCGCCGGGTCTGCGGCTGGGAAGCACGCGCGCCTCTCCCAGGAGCCCGCGCTCCGTCACCTACACCACACCGTGCCCCCGTGACTCTTCTTGCAGGCCACACGCTCTCACTGGGGCTGGCTGCAGTCCACTTACCCAGAATTCAGGAAATAAAACACACAGAGCTCGTCCGGCAGGGTCTCCGACAGCCTCTGCGCATAGTCCACGATGTTGTCGTGAAGGTACCGGCTGTTGGTGTTGAGCACCTGGTTCTGTTCGTGTGCGGCTTGGACCACGCGAGGGTGGCAGTGCCCGACTGCAAGAGGGCCCCCTCCGTCACACGCTGACTCTGCTCTGCCAGAGCCCCGGCCTCCCCCAGCCCCCAGCTGTAAACCCAGCCAGGGCACACGCAGTTATAGAGGGGGTTACAGAAAAGAGGAGAGAGAGACGAGGGTTCTGGAAAGAAAGATCTAGAAACGAAGTCCTTCCAGCAGAAGGAGAAGATTCTCTAGCAGAAACCCCATCTAGAAAAAAAAGTATTTTTTTTTTTTTGCAGTACTGGGAATTGAACTCAGGCGTGCTCTACCATTGAGCTACATCCTCAGCCCTTTTTAATTTTTTTTTTTTTTGCAGTGCTAGAGATTGAACCCAGGGGTATTCTACCTCCGAGCTACACCCCCAGCCCAATTTTATTCTTTTATTTTGAAACAGGGTCTCACTAAGTTGCGGAAGGCCTCACAAGTTGCTGAGGCTGGCCTCAAACCTGCGATCCTCCTGTCTCAGCCTTCCAAGTATTGGGATTACAAGTGTGTGCCCCCATGCCCGGCAGTTTTTTTTTTTTTGCGGCACCGGGGATTGAACCCAGGGGTGTTCTACCTCCGAGCTACATCCCAGCCCTATTTTTTATACTTTATTTTGAAACTGGGTCTCATGAAGTTGCGGAGGGCCTCACTAAGTAGCTGAGGCTGGCCGCGAACCCAGATCCTCCAGTCTCTGCCTCCCAAGTACTGAGATTACAAGTGTGCGCCACCATGCCTGGCTCTAAATTTTTAAAAAAATTTTGAGACAGGGTCTTGCTAAGGTGCCCAGTTGACCTCAAACTTGTGATCCTCCTTCCTTAGCCTCCTGCATAGCTGGGATTGCAGGTGTGTGCTCCTGCACAGGGGCAGGCAAGGAATATTCAGGGATTTTTTTTTTTTTTTTTTTTTAGTACTGGGGATTGAACCAGGGGCATTCTACCTCTGAGCTACACCCCCAGCCCTTTTTAAATTTTTTTTTTTTTGCAGTACCGGGGATTGAACCCAGGGGCGTTCTACCTCCGAGCTACACCCCCAGCCCTATTTTTTATCTTTTATTTTGAAACCGGGTCTCACGAAGTTGTGGAGGGGCCTCACTAAGTAGCTGAGACTGGCCACGAACTCGGATCCTCCGGTCTCCGCCTCCCAAGTGCTGGGATTACAAGCGTGCCCCACCACACCCGGCTTTCTTTTTAATTTTTCAAATGTAAGGTGCTGAGGCTAGCCTTGAACCTGCTGTCCCTGTCTCAGTTTCCCAAGCTCTAGGATTATAGGTGTGGTAACCATGCCCAGCTAAAATCCCATGTCTTTTTTTTTGTGTGTGTATGTGGTACTGGGGATTGAACTCAGGGGTGTTCTATCTCCGCTCTACACCCCCAGCCCAGTTTTATTCTTTATTTGGAAACAGGATCTCACTAAGTTGCTGAGGCTGGCCTCAAACCTGCGATCCTCCTGTCTCAGCCTCCCAAGTACTGGGATCACAAGAGTGCACTACCACATTCCGGCAAAATCCCAAGTCTTTAAGGAGGTTTCTTGAGGTCTTTTGCTTGACAAAGGCAGGGTTCAGGGGTCTCTGTCAGCTGGTTTGACTTGACCTGGTTAGTGGGGGCTGGAGTTAACTCTAGATTGCCAAAGGCCAAGGATACAGATAACAGTTAACGGGTATTGAGAGCAAGTTATGCTAATTAACACTGAATTCTCCAAAACACTTGGAACCAGGTGCCTAGTGGTACAGTCTCTATTGTATAGATGAGCAAACTGAGGTACAGAATTAAGTAACTTGCTCTTTGAGCACAAAGTTGGTAGGTGGAGGAGATTTGAGCCCAGGGAGTCTGGAAGCGCAGTCCTGGATCTTACCCTCTATTTATCCACCTCCAATCGGGCGGGCTGTGTCAAGGACTCCCTTTCCTCCATCAGCCCTGGCAGCCCAGCTGGGTAAAGGAATTCCTACTTCAGTTTCTCTGCCAGGCCCCTGCAGTTGGCCAGGGCACGCTGGATTTTGGTCATGCTACACCTAGCCCTCTGATTCCTGCCTGGTTTACCATGGCTATGGCTTGGAGACTTCTCAGCTACTTAGAAAGGCTGGGCTTGCACGGCACACGGAGGGCGGCTCAGCTAGAGCGGGGTTCTGCAGGCCTCTGCGCAACCCTGGGGCCACAGGCTGCCTGAGGAGGATACTGACCATGCGCCACATTGTTGATGCAATCGAGGTATTCCGCCCCTTGCTCGTCGTAGAGGTACTGCCCTTGGCCGCGGACAATCTTAATAGGATCCTCAGGATAAAAGAGCCTGCAGGAAGAGCTGGGGGAAAGGCAAGGAGTGGACAGCCATGTCTGAAAAGGGAAGGGCCCCCTTCACCTCTTCTCAGTTTCTGGAAAGGAGGACAGCTTCTAGAGCGAGGAGCTGCTTCCCACGCCGGCCTCCTCACCCCACAGGAGAGGAGGAAAAGGATGCGGCAGGCAGTAGCTGAGACTTAGAACTGTTTAAGTGATTTTAGGCCATGAAGGCCTTGCACGTGCTGGGAAAGGAGACTGCCCCAGCCAGACCCAGGGGGGCTCTGTCTGGCGGTGAGCAAGGGCGACCGCATGAGGTGGCTGTCGCCGAGCCCTAAACGCTCCTGGCCAGCCGGGTGGCCCAGCTGCGGCTGGTCCGATGCGCTAGCCTGAGGCTGCCTCCCCGCCATGTCCCAGTCAGGGCCCTGCTTCCTCTAACTCCTGGGTGAGCGACTGCCCGCCCCACCCTTGCTCTGCATTTGCAGCCCGGCCCAGGTCGCGCTGCTGCAGCGGGCGAGGTTCGCCGGGGTGCCCGGGCAAAGGCCACCTCTCCAGGGGCCGAGGCTGCGGGGCCGGGGCGCGGGGAGGTCCGGCGGGGGCTGCGGGGTGGGGGACCGCGGGGCGGGCAGTGGCGGGCTCTGCGCGGACGCACTGCGTCGTGGTGGTGCGTGCGTGCCCCGTCCCCGCGTCCCCCGCCGGTACCTGAGGAGCCGCCGCCTCCGGGCCAGGGTGTCCGCCTTGGCGCGCAGCTCCGCGGCCATGGCGCCGCGCTGTCAGTGGAGCTACAAGGCTCGGCCCGGCCCCGCCCGCGCCCGCTTCGCCACGCCCATGCTCCGCCCACGCCCGCACCAGTTTAGCCACGCCCAGTCTCCGCCCACGCCCGCACCAGCTCAGCCACGCCCAGTCTCCGCTCACGTCACCGTCGCCACGCCCCATATCCGCCCACGCCAGATTTACCACGCCCAGTCCCCGCCCACGCCAGCGTCACCACGCCCACGTCTCCGCCCACGCCAGCTTCGCCACGCCCACGCCAGCTTCGCCACGCCCCCAGCCTCCGCCTGCGCTTTCCGCCTGGCTTCACTCTGCAAAGCGCCCCGCAGGTTCCCTGTCCCGGAGTCCTTCCTCAGCCGGGTTTGCGCCCACCTGGCCTGGCCGAGAGCTGCCGTCCCTGGTCCCGGGACGCACCCTGGGCCTCCCCAGTCCCCGGCCACCCCCAGGGCAGTGTCCCCAGGTGGCCCCGCCGGTGCTCCGTGCGCCGATGGAGCGCGCTCTGAGCATGCCTGGGCAGGGCGTGCCTCGCCAGTTGCCTGGCCGGTGCACGGGACGTGAAGCGCTGCGAGGGCTCAATGGGGAGCGTGTGGCCGCCAGCCCAGCCCAGGGGCGCCAGAGTAGAGACGCGTGGTCTCCGCTGTCGGGCAGGACACGGCCACTGCTGGGCTGACCGGGCGGTCACTAAGGGCTGGGCCTTCAGGAGACCGCAATTCCTACTAGAGTCCAGGCAGGACGAGCTGCAGACGCATCCTCAAGAAGAGAATCGTGCGGGTTTAACACAGGAGGAGTTGGGGAGCTTCTGAGCCCTGTTCCGCTGTCCAGGAAGGGAAAGGGCTTTGCTCCCAGACACAGCACAGCAGGGGCGCTTCAGGCTGAACGCCAAGCCCAGGAGGGAGAGTGGGAAGGCCTCCGGGCTGGGATCCTGGAGAGTGGAGCGATTCTTCCTCCTGGGGCGGGCCTGGGGACTTCATGCCTTGACTCTAGAAGGAGGAAGAACTTGGGAAGCAGGAGCACGCTGCTGGGTGGGGAAGGAGGGCTTCCTATGTCGTTCCTAGACGACTACCTCCACCGGCTTTTTTTAAAAAACAGGGTCTCTCTAAGTTGCTGAGAGTCTCACTAAGTTGCTGAGGCTGGCCTCGAACCTACGATCCTCCTGTCTCAGCTTTCAAAGTATTGGGATTACAGGCATGCACCACCACTCCCAGCAGTTCCAACTTTTTTTTTCTCCCTTTTTTTGGTGCTGGGGATTGAACCAGGGGCATTCTACCTCTGAGGTACACTCCCAGCCCTATTTTATTTTTAATTGGAAACAGGGTCTTGCTAAGTTGCGGAGAGCCTCGATAAGTTGTTGAGGCTGGCCTTGAACCTGTGATCTTCCTGTCTCAGCCTCCCAAGTACTGGGATTACAGGCATGTGCCACCAAGCCTGGCTCTATTTCCAATTTTTTTTTTTTTTTGCGGTACTGGGGATTGAACCCAGGGGCTTTCTACCTCCGGGTTATACCCCCAGCCCTATTTTTGTTCTTTATTTTGAAACAGGGTCTCACTGAGTTGCAGAGGGCCTCATTAAGTAGCTGAGGCTGGCCGCGAACCTGGATCCTCCGGTTTCAGCCTCCCAAGTACTGGGATTACAAGCGTGCGCCACCATGCCCGGCCCAACCAATTTTTTAATATAGTATGCTTGTAGTCAGGTGTGGTGGTGCACACTTGTAATCCTAGTACTTGGGAGTCTGAGACAGGAGGATCACAGGTTTGAGACCAGCCGCGGCAACTTAGTGAGACCCTCAGGAACTTAGTGATACCCTGTTTCAAAATAATAATAAAAAATAATAAAGGAGCGGGGTGTGGTGGTGCACACTTGTAATCCCAGTACTTGGGAGGCGGAGACCGGAGGATCCGGGTTCGCGGTCAGCCTCAGCTACTTAGTGAGGCCCTCTGCAACTTCGTGAGACCTGGTTTCAAAATAAAATATAAAAAAAAATGGGGCCGAGGGTGTAGCTCAGAGGTAGAATGCCCCTGGGTTCAATCCCTGGTACTGCAAAAAAAAAAAAAAAAAAAAAAAGTGTTCTGGGGATATAGCTCGGAAGAAGAATGCCCCTGGGTTCAATCCCTAGTACCAAAGGGGCGGGGGAGTAGTGTGTTTGGGTGTGTATCTGAGAGTCCTGCCTGGTCCCCATCTTCAGTGTTGTCGCACAGCCTAACGTCCACTGTCATGGCCCGGGACAGCTCGGAGCAGTCAGGAGGCTCAGGGGCTGTTCCCTGGGTGGAGGCTGGGAAGGCTGTAGCCAGGCCCAGCTAGCATCTCCCCGGTTCCTGGGATGGCCAGGGTCAGGAGGGGGTACAGTTGAAGGTCTGACCAGATTATCTACAGCTCCACTCTGCTCCTGCTCAAAGAGCTTTTGCTTCCCGCCTCTGGCGCCAGTCTAAGCACCCCCATCCAGACCTCAAGGCAGCACGGAGGCCAGGAGGGCACGGCACGGGAGGAAGTGCCCGGCCTGACCTGGGGCCTGGTGTTCCTCAGCTGGCGTCCTCAGTGGGAGGCTCATCACTGGGCAGGACTGTCCTATGCATGTCAGATGTTTGCTGACCCTGGGCCTGCCCACTGAGTGCTAGGAGTGTCGCCGATCGCCGTGACAACGCAAAGCAGCCCCAGGTTTCCAGTGGTGTCCTGGGATGCCTGGGTAGGACGCTTCTCTTGGGCCTCGGATTCACCTGCTAAACGGGACAGTGGTCCTCATGGTTCCGCCCAGTGTCTCAGCTGGGACTTTGGACACGCCACTCACTCCCATACCTCCCTGGCCTCGCCCCACGCTGTCCAGGACTCAGCAGGCTCTACATTTTGGCTTGCAGTTGAGCGTTTGCACAACCGAGATACGAGGACACAAGGGGGCAGCAACGGGCCAGGAGTGTCCCGAAAGGGGCCCCTTGGGGAACATGTGGCTGCTACTCCCACAAAGACCTCCCTGCCAGTCATCATGGGCTGCCTAGGGGACTCCCCCGGGGCTGCTGAGGGGGTCAAGCAAGGCTCCTGGGTGGAGCGAGGAGTTAACTGCCAACTGTCTAGTGCTGGACTTGCTGGAACTCTAAAGACGACCTTGTCACCCAGCCACCTCCATCGGTCATCACGGTCTCACGGTCCTCCTCCTGGCTTCCCCGGGGACCCAGGCCAGGCAGCATGCCTGCCACTTTTCACTGCTCCTTCGTGAGCCCCTGTGCGGCTGCGTCTCTACTGCTTGGGAAGGAGGCCACGCATCTTGGGGTCTGGGGACACCACCCATACTGTGCATACTGTGGCCCTCCTTAGACCTTGGTCCTTGGAGGAAGGAGGCCTGAGACACTGTTGCCGTAGGTCCCTTCTTTTCTACCCCACCCTGGACGTGCTTGGTTTTGTCATGTGTGAAGTGCGCACATTCACTGGTCCCGTCTCAGGGTCATTTCGAGGCTCCCCAGGCATGCGGGATGTGGAGTGGTTTTGTGAGCTGGAGACCCTCGCTTGGCGTCAGAGCGGGGAGGAGCGTCAGAGTCCAGGTCCTCAGGGTGTCTGACCGGTCCTGGGTTCTCCTTGTCTTCCAAAGTCGATCCTCACTGAACCGCCATCTGAGTGGTGTGGACTGCTGTCCCACTTTACAGGGGAGGTGGCAGGTGGCATTTTCTAAGATGGCCGAGACAAGATCTACTATCCCACATTTCCTCCTCAAAATATGATGTTGATCCTGGGCATGATGGTGCACGCTTGTAATCCTGGTACTCAGGAGGCTGAGACAGGAGGATCGCGGGTTTGTGGCCAGCCTCAGCTACTTAGTGAGACCCTCTGCAACTTAGTGAGACCCTGTTTCAAAATAAAGAAAATAAAATAGGGCTGGTGGTGTAGCTCGGAGGTAGAATACGCCCCTGGGTTTAATCCCCAGTGCCACACGCACACAAAATATATGATGTTGACGTTTCTCACTGAGAAGTGGGGTCTGCCTCCCTCCTCTCAAATTGGGGTAAACTTCTGACTTGGGCAGAAAGGGACACCAAATAACTATGGCGGCGTGGTCATCAAAGGTGACACAGATTCTACTGGTTCATTCACCGTGGAATCCAGCCACCCTGTATGAGGAAGCCTGGGCCACACAGAAGGCCACAGGGCGGTGTTGTGGCCCCTCGGTCCTAGCAGACAGGCGGCCTCAAGTCACAGATGCAGAAGAGTTGAGTGAGAATCACCCGCCAAGCCCCTGAACCCCAGAACTGTAGAGAGAAACAGAAATGATCAGCATTTTAAGGCAACAAGTTTTGGGGTGACTTGTTATGCACCGGCCTCTGGTAGCACAGGGGCTTGGTGGCGTGGAGTGACCGGCCTGAGGGCTGTGCTGGTGTGTGGCAGGACCAGGCCTGGAGCCTGTGTCTTCCTCTCCCTCCATCTCTGCCCTGACCCTGAACAGCCTCCTCTGGTTTCTGGCGATGGCGGTGACCCAGGGAGGGTCCCCTACCCCTCCCCACCTCACAACAGCTAGGGTGAAACCTCAGCAGAGGTGACCGCGCAGTCTTCAAGGACAGGCACACCCAGACACACGCTTGCGCTTTATTACACAGAGAAGGAAGGCGAGGAGCTAGGACACAGCTGGTCACTGGCAACCTGTGTTAGAGGTGGCAAAGCCGTTCACAGAGTGGGGCGGTCTCCGTCACAGGCCCCTGCTCAGGCCTGCTGGGGACCAGCCTCGCCGGGAGGCCCACTTCTGCCATGCTGACCAGCTGAGCAGGAGACGAGCCAGTAAGACCCAAACTCTAAGCTGGAGGCCAGTCTCAGGCCAGCAAAGTCCCTTCCTGTCCCTGTGCTGCGTGAGGTGCTGCAAGCCAGGACTGTCTATCCGCACACTTGGGGATCACGGGTTCCCTGCAGCTGGCGCCACGCCGCGGCAATCAGAGAGTTCGGTCACTGTGCGTGGCCAGAGGACACCCGTTCCCGCAGCAGGTGGGCCTCCGGAGGCCTAGTGCGCTCGGAGGGGGCCAGGCCATCGTGGGGTGCTCCTGCCGACTCCTCCCCAGGTCCCTGCAGGAGGCGGTGGGAATCTTGTCCTGCCTCATCCTACGCAGGTTCCAGGGGGCATCTGGCTGTCGCCAAGTCCGAGGCTGCGGCTGCTGTCCGAGGGGCCTTGTTGGACATGCTGTGATGCGGGGACTCCGGGGCCACCTCTTGCAGGTAGTGGGACAGCTGTGAGTCTCTGCTACTCAGGTGATTGAAGGCCCAACCTGGCATCTTTTCAGCCTTGCCGGGGCCGGGCGCGTGCACCTTCGTCTCTTCCCCGGGATGGCTGGGCTCCGCGGTGCCCGCAGCACACGGCCCCCTGCATGGGCTGTGGGCTCTCCTGCTGGCTTCATGTTCTGACCGTCCCGGGGCTGGGCGACACACCCTCGATTGTTACAAGGCCACAGATGGCGCACTCCATGATAGAAGATCAATATATTACTGTTTTGTTTTTACAAAAGTTAAAAACGCCCACACGGGTCTGTACAGGTGGCAAGCTGGACCTCGGATCACTGGAAGCAAAGAATGAAGTCGACGGGGGCCCGGAGGTCCCCGCGGCCCTGCCTCCGCCCTGCCACCCTGCTCCGGCTTCCCCCACTTTCTTTAGGAACAGGTGTGGCCCCATTCTCCCCTCCCAGAGCCCCCTCAGTGGGGCAGTTTGGACAGAGTCCCAGGAAGCACCCATGGCTTTGCCCTGGCCGGGCCAGCGCTGACCGAGGCCCATGTGACCAGTAGGACGGGTTGCGCACCATCAGCCAGGGCAGTGGCCCCAAGCCTTGGCCAGTGACCAGAGAGTCAAAACCAGGGATGCCGTGGGGACACGTGGCTATACAGTCACTGTGCTGGACACTGCGGACATCTAGAACTCTGAGTGATGTCGCCCAGACCCCGGGGCCCTCTCTGTCCCTCTGCCCTCCCCCACTCCTCCAAGCCTGCCCCCAGACTCTTCCCTGCGACGTACCTTGTGCCAGCAGCCAGGCACGGGCAGCCCGTCGGAGCCCTGGAAAAGAAGAAGGGTTCAGTGACAGGGATGGGAGTGTGGTCAGCCCTCACACCCTTCCCAGGTCTGAACGGAGACCCGGCCCAGCCAGCTGCCCCGTGAGGCCCCTGGCCCCCACTAAGGCAGGGCCGGAGGTGTCCTCTGTTCATCTGGGGACACTGCGGCCCCTCACTGCACTGTCGCAGTGTGTCCTCTCTGTGCTCTGCTGGGACACCTGTGCAGAGGGCAGAAACAGGACTCTGTGAAGCAATGACATTGTGCCAGACATCTGCTGGCAGGAGGAGGGCTGGCCCTGGTCCCGAGGAGGGGCTGCGTGGCTTCCTGCCTGGCAGCAGTGACAGTGGGTCTGGCCCCCCAGCCTGGTGGCCCGAGGGCTTTCAGGCCTTGGGCAGGAACGCCCCAAGGAGTGTTTTAAGGACGCTGGCACCTTGCCAGTCCATTTTGATCCCTGTGGTTGGACCTAAGCGGCAGACAGGACCGCTCAGGCCTTCAGGGGGACACTGAGCATGGGGCTCGGGGTGTCTGGAGGCACCAGCAGTGCCCGACACAAGCAGGGAGCAGGTTTCTGTGGGCAGCTTGGAGGGGGCCGTAACCCAAAGTCTTTGGGGGACCCCTGGGCAGAAAACACTGCACTCTGTTCCAAAGCTCAGGCACACGGAGCACTTCCCGGGACGCCCACCCGCATGCCAGGGCACGGGCTGGGGCGCAGGGATAGGGCAGAGGGCAAGCAGAGCAAGGAGGGCGGCAGAGCAGAGCGCGGGCAGGAGCAGCCCAGGAACCCAGCACGGCACACGCAGCGCACGGCAGGCCACACCGCGTACCGCAGGGCAGGGCCCTCTGCCCCGTACCAGGCCTGGGGAGCCTGGCGCCCCACGCTGGCCTCCACACCGAGGGTGCTCCTGTTTCAAAGACAAAGGCCAGAGGGCTGAGGTGACTCCTGGGAGACGGAGGACTGGGTCTAGCTGCACATGTTGTCCTGGGAGGCCCCTCTCCCCAGGCCCCCGGCTGGGTGGCTGGGGATGAACATCTGGCAACTTTAGTATGAGACCCAGCTGTTTTGTTTCTCTGTTTTTTCTGAGCAGTGGAAATCTGACAGGTAAAGTTTCCTGCCTTCTAGAAAACAAGAAGTATGATTCTGCTGTTTTAGGCACTGGGCCTGGTAGGCTATCGAGGGCCACTGTGCGGGAACAGGAAGGGAGGGGCTGGGAGGAGGGAAAGGAAGGGGCTGGGAGGAGCCTGGGCTACCCCACACCAGAAAGACACCTCTGGGAAGGAGAGGAGACGGGGAGGGAGAGACCCTAAGGCCAGGGAACTGGGTGCTCACTGACCCTGTCCCTAGAGCTCCTGACCTGCCCCCCCCCCCCCGACCAAGATAGGTCCCCACTCAAGCCAGTCCTAACCCAGGGCTGAGTCAGGAAGGGAAAGTGACCCTGGGGAACAGACGGTGACTCTGGCTGGGCCTCCGTCTATAGAGGGGGCTGTGTCCCCTGGCCACACCCTTTGGATGGGGGTCAGGACCAGAGCAAATGGAGCAGTGTCCAGTGCGACAGTGGACGCCTGTAACTGCAGCTATGCGAGAGGCTGAGGCAGGAGGATTGTAGGTTCAAGGACAGCCTGGGCAACTTAGTGAGACCCTGTCTCAAAATTAAAAGGGAGCTGGGCGTGGTGGTGCATGCTTGTAATCCCAGTACTTGGGAGAATGAGACCTGAGGATCCGGGTTCGCGGCCAGCCTCAGCTACATAGTGAGGCTCTCCGCAACTTAGTGAGACCCTGTTTCAAAATAAAGAATAAAAAAATAGGGCTGGGGGTGTAGCTCAGAGGTAGAATGCCCCTGGGTTCAATCCCCAGTACCACACATACAAAAAAAAAAAAAATTAAAAGGGAGGCAGTCTGGGCATGGTGGCGCACACCTGTAATCCCAGTACTTAGGAGGCTGAGACAGGAGATTGTAGGTTCAAGGTCAGCCTCAGTATCTTAGTGAGACCCTCAGCAACTTAGTGAGATCCTGTTTCAAAATAAAAAGAGCTGGGGCTGTAGCTTAGAGGTAGAATGCCCCCGGGTTCAGTCCCTAGTATCAAAAAAATTAAATAAAAAATAGAAAGGGTTGGGGCTGTAGCTTAGTGGCAGAGTGCCCCTGGGCCCAGTTCTATTAACACACACACACACACACACACACACAGCAGTGGCAGCTGTGGTGCCCCGGCACTGTGTGTACCCCCTGTGGGGCTGGTGTGGCCCCTGAGGACAGGGAAGCTGCTGGCCTGACCCTAGCTGGAGTCGGGGCTCGGTTGCGGCTCCCACCCTCTCCGGCACATACCACGGGACACGGCTGGTCCAGGCCCGGCGGCCCCGGCTCTCCCTTCTGGCCCTTCACTCCTTTCCGGCCTGGGACCCCTCGCTCCCCCTGCACGAGAAGGGCGGTGGTGAGCTGGCCCAGCCGCCAGGCCGAGGACTCCTCCAGCAGCTCTGAGAGATGCGCAGCGGGCGTCCCCAGCCTCCCTCGCTGGCCCCGGCCTCCCACTCCCGCCCTCTCCTCGCCTTCCTCCTCCCTCCTCTCATCCTCACCTTCTCTCCACGCTCACTCCGTTCGCCTTTTTCTCCCCGGGGTCCAGGGAAACCCTGAGAGGAGTAAAGGTTAAACCCCAAAATGAGGCTTGAGTCTCCGTCTCATCTGTTCATCTCCGTGGCTCTCCGGCCCGCCACCGGCCTCCCTCCACGCCATCCAGAAGAGCAGCCCCAGACACCGGCTCTGCCTCCTCCACCGGGGCCCCCGCGGGTGTCTCCCGATGAAAGCCCTCGTGCAGGCGGAGCTGCTGCCGCCCGCGCCTGACAGCCAGATGCCCCACCGCCTTGGCCCAGGCTTGGCTGGGGACAGAGACCAGGGAAGCCCAGGGAAGTTTATGGCGCCATCTTTGACAGACTGAGAAAGGTGACCTCTGTTCTTTGCCCGTGGCTCCGTCTCTCATACACTCATCTGCCCACCCATCCAAGCCACCAACGTGACTGGGCACCCCGAGGAGTGGCCGTGGCTGGACACCGTGGGCGAAGGAGGCTGTTCAACGTGCTTCCTCCCTCATGTCTAATGGGCAGGTGACGTGCTGCTGACGGTGACAGTGGCGGGTTGCTGGGGGCAGGGCCCTTCTATGGAGGGGTGGGGGTCAAAGGAAGCTTCTGAGCAGGGTCACTGTTTCAGGAGGGGACCTGGGCTTGCTGGGTGGCGCAGGTGGGCATGGCCTTGGGGCTCCTAGAAGGCAGCTGTAGCCACACTCATGGCGGTTGGAAGCCTCTTTAGCTCCCTCCGCAATGGCCTCCCTGGGTCCAGAGCCCGACCCGGATTTGTCCACAGTGCAGTTTCATTGATGGAGCGTGGCCCTCCCAGCCAGGAATCCTGGCTGGCGTCCCCCCTCCCGGGCCACCCTTGCTCTCTGAGGCAGCATTTAGAGTCCGAGGTGCACAGCGCAACTCCTGTAGCCCTGCATCCCTCAGCATCGCTACCCGCTTCTCCTGGGAGCCACCCTCTCCTTGGCTGACCCCAACCCCAGCTCCAGGGCGTGTGGTCAGGCCTGGCCCCCGAGGGCACTGCACCCATGGACAAGGGATGGTTCGGTGTCAACCTGACTGGAGCCCATGAGAGCCAGAGAGACTCCTCTGCAACGGTCGCGTGTGTTCTGCCCTCGGATTTGGACCCGGCCAGCTACAGGTCGGGGTTGCTGGCTGTACCGCACCTCCACTGACCCCCGCAAGGGAGAGCAGAGACGAGACAGCGTGGAAGACTGTGTGGATCCAGCTGTATCCTGGTACATTGTGGAACCTTTGGATGTCTCAGTTATGAGTCATTTTAAACAAGTTTAAACTATGTTTATGCTATGCTACCGAAGGAGACGATGCGATCAACACTTGGCTAGTGCTTCCTTTTCTCTCTTTTCAACATTACCCCAGCTGAGCCTCATCACCTGCCACCAGGTGTTGCAACAGGCTCCTCGCTGCTCCCCCACCTCCTGCTGCGATGCACTGTCCATCCATCCATCCATCATCCATCCATCTATCCATACATTTCCACCCATCCATCATCCATTCATCCATCACCCACCCATCCATCATCCAACCATCCATCATCCAACCATCCATCCATCATCCATCATCCATCCATCCATCATCCATCCATCCATCCATCATCCATCCATCCATCCATCATCCATCCATCCATCTATCCATTCATCATCCATCCGTCCATCGTCCATCGTTCATCTATCCATCCATCCATCCAACATCCATCCATCTATCCATACATTTCCACCCATCCATCATCCATTCATCCATCATCCAACCATCCATCCATCATCCATCCATCCATTATCCATCCATCCATCCATCCATCCATCCATCCATCCATCCATTCATCATCCATCCATCCATCGTCCATTGTCCATCTATCCATCCATCCATCTAACATCCATCCATCTGTGATGATGCATAGTCGTGATGATGCATAGTTAGAGAGCTTGTTAGCCAGAGTAACTTGTTAGCTAGAGTGACTCCATACTTGTTACTCAGAATGACCTCAAACCTGGCCCTAAAACAGGGATGTTGGCCTTGAAAAAAATTAAACCAGGACATTGGCAGGATAGTTAACAGATTGTCATAACAACATATTATAACTTATTGTGTTATTGTTATCTTGCTAACCGCCTATTCTTGCTTCTGTACTTTCATTATGCTTGGCTTGCTTGGCGTACCTGAATACTATGGGAACCACAGGGGCTTCCCACCCCCTGCTGTAGAAACCTGCCGTGGGAACCTCAGTTTCACCCTAGCTTGTATTGTATCTTACCCTATATAAGAAAACGCTGGAGGGCAGTCAAGTACTGCACTTGGCTCTCATGCCTGTGTAGTCTTACTGGCCAGTAATAAAGACTCTCATTTAATACCTTTCCTGGTCTGATTGGTCTTGATTGGGAAGCTACCTTGCAACACATTCATCATTCATCCATCCATCATCCATCCATCCATCCATCCATTCATCATCCATCTGTTCATCCGTCTATTCATCCATCATCCATCCATTATCCATCCATCCATCCATCCATCCACCCATCATCCATCCGTCCATCCGTCCACCCATCCATCATCCATCCATCCATCCATTCATCCATCCATCATTCATCCATCCATCCATCCATCCATCCATCCATCATCCTTCCACCCATTCATCATCCATCCATCCATCCATCATCCATCCATCTATCCATCCATCCATTCATCCATCATCCTTCCACCCATCCATCATCCATCCATCATCCATCATCCACTCATCATCCATCCATCATCCATCCATCCATTCATCCATCCATCAATCATCCATCCATCCATCATCCATCCATCCATCCATCATCCATCCATCCATCCACTCATCTGTCATCCATCCATCCATCTATCCTTCACTCATCCATCATCCATCCATCCATCCATCATCTCTTATCCACCCATCATTCATCATCCATCCATCCATCCATCCATCCACCCATCATTATCCATTCATCACCCACCCGCCATCCATCCACAAAGCTGCTACTCTGGGCTGTGCGCTGGATTTGGCACTGAGGTCACAGGGAAGCAGTCAGCTGAAGCCCTGGGGGAAAGGGTGAGACCCGAGCTGGCCACATCAGGTTACTGTATGGACAACAGGAGGGCAGAAGATCTGCACGGGAGGGCCCCGGTTACTCCCAGGGAAGGATGAGAAACTTACATCTAGTCCTGGCTCTCCGGGTCTGCCCTGAGGAAAGACACAGAGAGGGTGTGAAGGCCGGGGAGGGGGTGTTGGGATCCCAGCCGTGGGTTGGCCATGCACTGACCACGCAGGCATAGAGAGGGTGGGGCAGAATGGTGTGCACAGAGCCACAGGGACCCGGCAAGGGGCAGGGCTGAGCCTCACAGGCTGAGCGACGCCGGGCATGTGGATACAGTGTGCGTCGGGGGAGGGTGGTTCAGGAAAGGCATTACCTTCTCTCCCTTGGTTCCTGGCAGCCCAATAAGGCCCGGCGGGCCAACTGGCCCCTGGATGGAGAAGGAGTGGGTCAGGAGGCTGACAACTAGAGCGTTAACCCCGCAAGGGACAAACAAAGCTCATGACACTCACAG
The DNA here is from genome assembly GCA_004027185.1 of Glis glis. Classification (NCBI taxonomy): domain Eukaryota; kingdom Metazoa; phylum Chordata; class Mammalia; order Rodentia; family Gliridae; genus Glis; species Glis glis. The sequence continues at coordinate 39,110 of PVJS01007890.1, forward strand.
GTGGGCCGCTGGCGCCTCTCTCGCCCGCTGCACCCTTCTCTCCCTTTGCTCCGTCCAAGCCCTGGAAGCAGAGGGGGAAAACCAGAGCGAAGGGTCAGACAGACAGCAGGACGGGAGAGCCTGGGATGCGCCTGGCAGAGGGACAGACTCCTGGCTCTGATGGCGAGAGCAATTAGCGCCACGGCTGTATATGTTTTCCCTTTTCCCATACGTGGGAGCCCTCAGGAATCATGGGGAGGGTATGGTGACACAAATTCCACAGATGAGAAAAGGGGTGCAGAGAGGGGCGGGGATGAACCTAGCCGCACGGCCAGAAGTGGCAGGGCTGAGCACCAATCGGGTTCCTGAGCCCATGTCGACCCTGTCCCCTCGGCAGCTGCCTCTCCTACACACAATCTGCGGGGCCTGGGGACAGAACATGACCAGAGGTGGCGTGTCTGACTGGGCCACGCGCTTGGCCTACTCATGTTGGGGGGTCCAGGACTTGGAGGCCCCTGAACGGCCTCTGAGCTGGGGGAGCAGACACGTGTCCCCCCAGGGTAAGTGAGACGCGGCTGCGACAGAGGCCAGCTGGCCTCCCCTTTGGTGTCTGCCTTCCGCACCAGAGGTTCTTATCGAGGAGCAGAGAACATGAAGCCTTCACGTTCAGGCTGCGGGAGGTGGAGAGACAGATGTGCTTGCGGGGAGAGCGGGGTGCTGGGACGGGGAGGCATGGAGGTGGAGGAGTGAGGGGGACGTAGCATGAGAGGGACCAGAGAAGGAGACAGACCGGGCCCCTGGGCAGAGGGAGGAAGTGGAAGCACAGCCCCCCGGGGGGGCAGCTCTGAGGGCCGCAGGGGGTTACATCCAGGGCACGCAATGCTCCGCCCTGGGCGACTGGGGGGGACTGGGTCCGGGCTGGGCATGGGGCCTGGCCTTGTCAACGGACAGGCCCCCATGGAGTCGGCCTGAGCAGGGCATCTCTCCCACTCACCTTGGGACCCTGGACTCCCTGGAGGCCCTGGAGGAGGAGGAGAAGGCAGATGAGAAGGGCTGTCAGCTGGGAGCAGACTTCAGGGCCTGGGCCCCCTCGAGGCAGCCATGGTCCCCGCGGCCCTGCCCGGCTCTGCCCTCTGCCCGACATGCCCTGTGCCCCATGAAGCACCCTGCCCTCCCCGGGTCTCTGCTCTGGGCCCGGCTCACTGCCCTCTTGGTATCCCGGCTGCTTCAAGCCAAAGCGTCCTTACCATAGGGCCTGGGGGGCCCGGGGAGCCCGGGGGTCCGGGGGGCCCTGGCTCCACGATGACCTGGGCCTAGGAAAGGTCAGAGATGGGTTAGTCGCCCACCCACTCTGGGGCCCTTGGGGCAAGGACCCTTCCTGCCCCCGGCAGGGCACAGCGGCTGACCCTGGGTCCTTAGACGGTCGTGGGTAGGGGTACAGCCCGTGGCTCCCTCGCTCCCCCTCCCCACTGCCCTGGGTTGGGTCAGGCCAGGTGGCCTTACTGTCCCAAGGCTCAGGGCCCCCACAGACCTGGGCTGGGTGCTGGGGAAGCCCCGAGCCTCCGCGCCCCCTTACCAGGCTCTCCCGGAGTTCCTCTGGCGCCGGCTCTCCCTTCTCTCCCTTGGGGCCGTCAGCGCCCTGCGGGACAGGGTGGCCTGTGAGACCTCGTGTCTCTCCTCAGATCACCCCCACAGGCTCGGCGGCCTTCCTCCTCCCCCCACACGGCGGGGGCTGGCCTTTGCAGGTTAACGTGGTTTCCCCAAATCAGTGAGACCCGCATCGGGTACAGAGCACAGTGGTTTGTAGATGCCAAACTGTCCCGGGATGCAGGGGGGCAGCCATGACTTGGTTCAGACCCCAGTGCCACTGCCAGCTGAGTGACCCTCAGGGGTGGACGATGGCTTTGAGGTGACGGTCCCCAGTGGCCGCTCAACACCCAGCGGCTCTTCCAACCGGCCACAAAATAAAAATGGCGTTGACAGTGAGAGTGGGGGTTTCCTGGGTGAGGCCGCCCTTCTCAGCCCTGTCCGCGCCTCCTGTCACAGAGTGGGAAATTACCGTCCCCATCTTAGCAGCAAAGAAACCCACATCCCAGGAGGTCTGTTGCCGTGCAGGGTTCCAGGGCCAGGCAAGATGGAATCAAGGGCAAACCTGGCGGTCCCGGCGAGGGCAGAGTCTAACCACCGGCCAACTTGCTTCCTCCAGGCCGGCCTGCCTATTTCACCTCTGCGGGTGGGCCCTTGTCGAGCAGGTGGCGGTCCTTTTTGTTTTTGGTACTGGGGATTGAACCTAGGGGCATTCTACCTCCAAGTCACACCCCCAGCCCTATTTATTTATTTATTTATTTATTTTTATTTTGAAATTGAGTCTCACTAAGTTGCTGAGGCTGGCCTCAAATTTGTGATTCTCCAGTCTCAGCCTCCCAAGCACTAGGGGAAGGATTATATGTATACACCACTATGCCCAGCTCAGGTGGTCTTTTATAAATGAGGAAGCGGCAGCTCAGCCAGGGTATCCCCGAGGGTCCCCGAGCTGGGCTGGGCCCTGTAGGCATGACTCCCCCCACCATGGTGGGCACACAGTCACATCGGGGCCACCCCCAACCCCGGGCAAGCAGGGCGGGTCCCATGCAGCCACGTACCGGGAGACCGGACAAGCCCATCTCGCCTGCTTCGCCTTTGGGCCCGGCTGGCCCAGGCTCCCCGGGGTCCCCTTTTGGTCCCTTGGGACCCTGAAAGCCAGAAGAAGAAGAAATCAGTGGGGCTCAGCGCGTACCCTCCTTTCCCCAACCTAGTGGGTCCCTGAGCTTAGTCCAGGCCAGGCGAGCCCCTACTTTCTGTTTGTGGGGGTACCTGGATGGAGATGGGGAGGGGGCCCACCACTACCTCCCTGCCAGCCTGGGTGGGGGTGGGGCTGGAGAGGGAGCACAGCGACCGGGCAGCGATCTTGGAGTACTCATGGGGTCAACTGTGTCCCAGCCCCGGAGCTTGGAGTCTCAGCATCCCTTCACTCAACCGGTCATGTCATGTCCAAGAGGGGCCACACACTAGGGACCCAGCAGGAGAGACATCCACAGACAGCGAGTGACACCAGGGACATGCTCATGTCTCCACAGGGGCACACGCACACACTGCAGTAACACTAGTGATGACCATTAGAGTGTTAGTATCTGCGGGTGCCTCGCTCGCTCCCACGTGCCAGCCGCTGCTTGAAGGGGCTTGTCTACAGAACTGGTCAACCCTGTAATAGCCCGGCGACCACGACCACGCCTCCCGTGGATGAAACCCGAGGCTGCCACAGCGCGAGCAGCTTGCCGGGGCCCGGGGGAGGGTGCGGGTTTGCACGTTCCCCCAGACTGCACGCTTACATTTATTTGTTTATTTGGTACCGGGGATTGAACCCAGGGGCATTCTACCTCTGAGCTACACCCCCAGCCCTATTTTTATTCTTTATTTCGAAACAGGGTCTCACTAAGTTGCAGAGGGCCTCACTAAGTAGCTGAGACTGGCTGTGAACCTGCGATCCTCCTGTCTCAGCCTCCCAAGTACTGGGATTACAAGTGTGTGGTGGCCTCTCTCAAACCCTATACATGCATGGCTGTGTACACACACACACACACACACACACACACACACACACACACACACTCAGCACCAGTATCACCCAGAAATTCAAGGCGTACAGACCTTTTCTCCGTCGATTCCTGGGGCCCCGGGCAATCCCAGCTCACCCTGGAAGGGAACAGGAGGTAAAGGAGTCGGGCCTCCTCAGGGAGGGACGGGCTGCCTCTCTGATCAGTCCCCAGTCCCCGGGACTTCTGGGGGTGCCCTCTGGGTGCTGAGCCCCGTGTCAGGCACCCGCTGCCTCGCTCCTTTGTTTGCTCAGTCCCCTTGGGCAGAGGTGGCCCGTGGCTGTGATCTACAGGCTGACACGTTACAGATCGGGAAGCTGAGGCTCGGAAGGTTGAATTGCTCCTCCAGGCCCCGCTCCAGGGACAGCGGCAGGGCCAGACCCTGCCCGACGTGCTGGGCTCTTTCTCCTGAGCCAGTGGGCGGCGCACGTGGCCAGGTGCAAGCCACAGGGACGCCGTGCACACCTGGGGACTGTTGTGATGTCCCGTGTTCCAGTTTAACCATGAGAGGAGGCTTCCCAGGGGGTTGGTAGGTCCCAGAAGAAGGTCCTCAAATTGGTTAGACAGGAGCAAGGCCCCTTTCTTTTTTTTTGGTACTGGGGATTGAACCCAGGGGTGTTCTACCTCAGCCTTTTTTTATTTTGAAACAGCGTCTTGCTAAGTTGCTGAGGCTGGCCTTGAACCTGCAATCCTCCTGTCTCAGCCTTCCAAGTACTGGCATTATAGACATGCACCACCACTCCTGGCTAAGGCCTTTCTTTGAGCCCCCAGAAGCCAGACCAGGACACCAGGAGGACAAAGGGGCAGGGGGCATATGGCAGAGAGGAGACGGGAGGTGGGCCCTGCAGAAGGGCTTGGGGACATGTAGCTGTATCTGCACTAACCTTGGCTCCGGGGATCCCTGGCGGCCCTGGGGCTCCCTGTGGCCCAGGAGGACCCTGTGTGCAAAAGGCAAGCCAGTCAGTGGTTAGATGCCCCCCTGCCACTGCCCACCAATCCCCTCCGCCTGGGGATGCAGGAAGGCCAAGGCCTGACAGCCTGCTTCCACCAGTTAGGTTAGGGTGCGTGGCATACAGCTTGGTCTGGCCCCGCTAGTCTTGGGAGGGGACAGGGAGGTGGCATCCATCATTAGATGAGTCCCCACAGTGTCGGCTGCCACAGAAGACCCAGAATCTCTTGTCTTCAGAGCCAGTGTCCCTCAAATATTGACTTCTTCACAGTCCTCCCCTGTTGGAGACTCTGTGATGGCTCCCCATCGCCCCTTAAAGCCACCTTCAACCCCTGCTCGTCTTCCAGGTCATGCAAAAAATCACACCCTGACGTGTGGCCTGGAACTGCCACCTCTGCCTGCCCGAGAGCTCTCTGACCACTGGCTCTGTTGCCTGGTGTCTGCTGGTCCCAAGGAGTTCCTTGGTCATGTAGGTAGAGGACAGGGTCTCCAGTATCTCATGACCCCATTCCTAAGGTCCTGTCGGGACCCAGGCTTTCCTTAGTGCTGCCCACCGTGCTGCCCACGGTGGCTTACTGTCACCCCTTACTCAGTCCCTTCCCCAAGGCCAGCCCGGCTCCTGGGCCGACAAACTCTAGTCCCCACCCTTCCACCGTCTTCCCCACCTGTTTGCCTTCTTGTTGGCATTTCTGCTGAGATGTCCCCTCTCTTACTACATGTCCTTCGTCCTGTCTACCTTTTCTAGGCCCAGGTCCAGCACCCACCTCCCCGACGGGCTCCCTGCCCACAGCTCTCCCTGACACACATCTTCACGCACCTTGCACACCACTCCCCGGCCAGCTCCCCAACGCCGGTTTATCTTACATCATTCCCTGGCTCAAGAACCAACCCTGGCTGCCGCTGCCCAGCCTGGCACCCAACATCCACCTCGACTCCCACAGGGCGTCTCCCATGCGGCTCCCGGCCAGCCTGGGACACGCCATGCAGGCACATGCCCTCAGGCCATGCCATGCCACGCCATGCCACACCCAACCACAACATGCAGGTGCATGCCCTTGGGCCACACCACACCACACCACACCATACCATACCACGTGGGCACATGCCCTCGGGAACCACACCACACCACACCACGCCACACCACGCCACACTATACCACACCATACCACACCACAGCACGCCACACCAACCACACCATACCACACCACACCATACCACACTATACCATACCACGCCACGCCACACCATGCAGGCACGCCCTGGGGGCCACGCCAGCCACTCCACGCAGGCCTGGGGTGAGCGTAGTTACCATCAGCGCGTACTTCCCCGAGGCCTGTGGGAGACACTGGAATTGGCGCTCGGGCTGGGTCAGGCGCCAGTGCCCCGCATGGCCTCCGATGACCAGCCCCTTCCTGCCCAGCTCCTTTCCTGGCACTGGTGAGCACCTGGCACCCAACCTTCTCTCCTTAGCTGGTGGGTCCCAAATTTGCCAGTCAGAGGTCACACATGTCCTGGGGCTCCTGGGACAGGCCTCTCCCTGTTTGTCCCTCCTCGCCATCGTTATGAGAAGACCTAGTGCTCTTTCAGGGATCCCTGGGGAGGCCCCAAGAGACACGCTGGGTTTAGTCACCAGGAAATGCTCTGCCTCCTGCCCTAGGGGAGCTTCCCTTTTTGCTTTGGCTCCTAGGGAGCTCAGGGCCACAACTGCCACATTCACAGTGGCTCCCTCAGCACCCTGTGGGTCTCAACGCAGCACCAATTTCTCTCTCAGGCACCTAATAAAACTGAGGTCTTTGTGCTGAGCTGCCTCTGGCCCCTTGCGTAAGAAAGCACAGGATCAACACGCAAAGCGTCGGAAACGAGCACGGGGCGTCCAGGATCGCTACCTTCAGGGCATCCAGGATCTTGCCGTCGTAATCGATCACCACCGTGTCTCCTTGCTCGCCCTTGAGGCCCGGGGGACCCTGAGGCAGAAGAAGAAGCCATTCAGGGAGAAGCCATGTTGGTGGGGAGGCTGTAGCTGTCCCTATCAGCCCCAGACCCAGACGGGACAGCCTTGGACCCAGGCTGTGCTCCTGGTGACAGGGATGAGCCTCTGTGCTGGGAAAGGCCATGGTGGGCAGAGTCATGCCGTATGACAAACCCAGGACCTATGTTTGAATATGCAAAGAAAAAGTCTAAAAGAGCAGACACTCACCTAAGGTGGGGGCCTCTTATTTAATAATAAGAGGTCGGAGCCGGGCGTGGTGGCGCACGCTTGTAAGCCCAGTACTTGGGAGGCTGAGACCGGAGGATCCAGGTTCTCGGCCAGCCTCAGCTACTTAGTGAGGCCCTCCGCAACTTAGTGAGACCCGGTTTCAAAATAAAGAATAAAAAATAGGGCCGAGGGTGTAGCTCGGAGGTAGAACGCCCCTGGGTTCAATCCCCAGTGCCGCAAAAAAAAAAAAAAAAAATAGAGGTCGGGACTCCTACTTTTATATATCTATATTTGAGCTTTTGTGTGTGTGTGTGTGTGTGTGTGGTACTGAGAGATATTCTACCTCTGAGTTACACCCCCAGCCCTTTATATTTTTTATTTTGAAACAGGGTCTCATTAAGTTGCTGAGAGTCTTGCTAAGTTGCTGAGGCTGGTCTCGAACCTGCAATCCTCCTGTCTCAGCCTCCCAAGTACTCAGATTACAGGCGTGTACCACTACACCTGGCTCATATTTGAACATTTTACCACAAGCATGTATTATAAAAATTTTTAAAAATCACTAATTTAAAAAAATTAAGAAAGCTGCTCAGGTCCTGTGGCTCCACTGCTCTGGGGTCTCTGTAGGAAGAGGGGGCTTCTGAGGCTACGGGGCCCCTGGGTCCCACTGGTGTGGCTGGAGGGGAGGCTGCTTACCCGGGGTCCTGCAGCTCCGTCCGTGCCCGGGTGGCCAGGCTCGCCCTGCGGAGACACACGGTTGCAGCGAGGTATGCAGCATCCCCCACCCTGCCTCCAGCCCCGCTTCCCAAAAGGGCCCAGTCCCCTCCCTACACTGGGGCCCTCCAGGAACGGGACTCCCTGAGAGATGACCAGCCAGACCCTCCTGACCCCGCACCGCATATAGATGGGGGCAAGGCCCAGGAGCCCAGGGCTCCACGTGGCTCAGCCCAGAGCGGGGCCGGAATGGAGGCCTTACTCTTCTCCCAGGTCCACTGCCACCCCCCAGGCCACCTCTGATCGTGAGTCCAAGGGCACCCCTGGCCCAGGCCCTCCTGGGACCCCACGGGAACGAGCAAATTAGAGGTGAAACTGCATCTGCCCCTTCGACCGGGGATGTAGTCTGGAGGGGCCTAGGAGCCAGCGGAGGCACTGTGACGTCACCTTTGGTCCCGGGGCGCCGTCCACGCCGCTCTCGCCTTGGGGCCCCACACTCCCTGGCTCGCCCTGAAACAGAGACGGTCACTGTTCAGGAAGCACAGGGGCGGGCTGGGGCCTCCCGGTGAGCCCGCCTCACGGGGGAGCAGGGCTGGGCCCCAAGGCTCTGCCCAGCCGGGGACTCAGAAACCTGGCCTCCACTTTTTGGTCTGGGTTTGCAATACTTGGGGTAGCTCAAGACATGCTCTGAGGCAGGCGGCCAGGGCGTGGTGGCTCTTGCAAGGGATTGGGGGAGCAAGGTGGGTAGGTGACACCTGGTTCCTGGCTTGGGGACAGGGCAGGGAGTGGGTTCACCTAAGATGGGAACCAAGAGGACTGGAGGGCAGGGCCCCTGGGGGAGGGGTGCATACCTACCTTGGGCCCTGGGGGCCCAGGGAGCCCTGGCTGGCTGGGCGTCCCATCATCCCCCTGAGGAGAAAACAGCTGTCACACCTGGGCACGTGGGCACGGTAGCCAGCTGGCCTGTCCCTCCTCTAGACTCCCCACCCCAGTCCATCCCTGCCACCCGCGCTGGGAATTGTGTGTCAGGCAGCTCCTTCCTCCCCTCCTTAACCCTCTAGGGCAGGGGTGGCAGGAGACCCATCTCTGTCCCCTGTCCCCTGTCCCCGCCAGCCCGGAGCCGGCCTCAGGTGTCTGCAGGAGCAACAGGTGGACAGGCAAGACAGAGGAAATTCATTCATTCAACAAACATCTTGTGGGCCAGGAGGATGAGGCCCCTGCTTAGATGGAGTCACAGGAGGACAAGAAATATTCAAATGAGCAGAAGACACCATATCAGGAAGTCGCATATGTTTTGGGAGAACGTAAGAAGACGGCGCATTGGAAAGGCCCCTGGGGGAGGTGGCCCGGGAAGGACCCTGGAGGAGGGGACAGTGCTGCTGAGCACTGGACGGGGGAGGAGGCCTGGCCGTGGGAAGAGGTGGAAGATCACTGGGAAGTGGTTGGTCCCCAAGCCTGGTGCGCGTCAGTCACGGGGGCAGTGAGGCCGGCTCGGGCCCCTACCCCACTCGGGTCAGCGGGTCGGGGGCTGGAGTTGCCCTGGCCTGGCCTGGCCTGCGCCTCTTCTTTCTTTCCCTCTAGGGAGGCCCTATCCCCATCCTTGTCCCCGGCCCCTGCCCTTCTCCCAGCCACTTCCTGACACTCTTCCCAAGGAGCACCTGCGCGGGCACTCACCTTCTTTCCAGGAACGCCAGGTTCACCCTGAAGGGAGAAAGCGGGGCGCAAGAGAGAGGTCAGAGCCACGGGAGTGCCGTCTACACAGGGGACCTCCTTCTCTCTTTTTCGGTCCTGGGGATTGAACCCAGGGGATTCTACTTCTGAGCTACACCCCCAGCCCTATTTTACTTTTTATTTTGAAGCAGGGTCTCACTAAGTTGCTGAGGCTGACCTTGAACCTGCGATCCTCCCGTCTCAGCCTCCCAAGTATTGGGATTATAGGCGTGCAGCCACCTTGCCCGGCTGAGAACAGGGTTTCTAAGGCAGTGGGATGACGGTTAGGTACTGTCACGGAGGACACGTCTTTTGTCTTTGTAAGTTTGCCCAAATCCACAGAATGTAGCACCACCTGAGCGAACCCCAGGTAAGCTATGGAACTTGGGTGATGCTGTGCCTGTGTGTGTCACCAGCTGTAACAGATGCCGCGCTCTGCTGGGGGCTGCTGCTAATGGGGGAGGCTGCGTAGTATCTGGGGCGTCCTATACCTTCCACTTGATTTTGCCATGAACATAAAACTGCTCCCCAAACAAAGTCTATTAAATCCGAACAGCTGATGTGTTTTATGATTCGAAGTTAGGGTGGAGAGGTTTACCACGCCCCCATTGAACAGACAGTAAACAGAAGCCCAGATGCACAGCCTCAGCAGTGGGGGGGAGGAAGCGGTGGTGAGGGAGCCTGTCCACAGGCCTGGGGAGGGGGACCGTGAGGACACTCACCTTGGGCCCTGGGGGTCCCTTGGGGCCCTGGAACAAGAGAAGAGAAAGTACTGAGCCCACACTGGAGGCTGCTTCTGGGCCTGTCTTCCTAATCATGGGGTTTTTTGTTTTGTTTTGTTTTGTTTTTGTGGTGCTGGGGATTGAACCCAGGGGCATTTGATCTCTGAGCTACTCCCACCCCTTTTGTTTGTTTTGAAACAGGGTCTTACTAGGTTGCTGAGCCTCACTACTTGCAGAGGCTGTCTTCAAACCTGCGATCCTCCTGTCTCAGCCTCCCAGGTACTGGGATGACAAGCGTGTGCCACCACACTTGGGTCACCATTGGCTTTTTTTTTTGTGGGGTACTGGGGGTTGAACCCAGGGGCTTCTACCGCCAAGCTACACCCCCAGTCCTATTTTTTATTCTTTATTTTGAAACAGGGCCTCACTAAGTAGCTGAGGCTGGCCGTGAACCTGCAATCCTCCTGTCTTAGCCTCCCAAGTACTGGGATTACAAGCATGTGCCACCATGCCCAGCTGCCATCGGCTTTTTATAAAGGGCACCAAGTCCCCAAGAGGAGGAGGCGGGGCTGTTGCTAGAGCCGGGGTTTTGCCGCCCAGTCCCAGGGCTGCCCCTCTGCCTTGGACACTGCTGTGGTGACTAAGGGGCAGGGCTATGGGGCTTAAGCCTGGGTGCCTGGCCCATCCACTCCCCAGGTGGGCGGGGAGGCAGGAGGCAGGGCCACGCCCACACGCTACATAGTCCTTGTGGGCGTGTGGGAGGGGGGTCCAGGATGGGGCTCTGCAGTCCCGCCAGCCCTGCTGAGAGGCGCTGGACACTGACCATTTCGCCGTCTGCTCCAGGCTCTCCTGTGGGGCCCTGAGGAGGATGAGAACAGCAATGAGGACTCCAAGGATGTCACCCTTAGCTGATCCCCGGCTGGGGCTGAGGACACGATCCCATTTCACCCGCGATCCCCCACCTCGCGCACGAGGGGGAGTCCAGATAAGGTTGCTGGGTTGTACCAATGTCGTTTCCCCACTCCACCGATGAGAGGGTGGAGGCGTAGGGAGTAAGAGCCCAGTGTGCAAGGATGAGCCAGCTGAGTAGCTGCCCTGGTGGCGTAGGGGACCCTAGTGGCAGTGGGGTGGGGTGTGGGCTCCCTGCTGGAGGGGAAGGACAGGCTGGAGCTCCTGGGTTAGGGAGGGGGCGGTAGAATGAGACCTGGCCCGACAGGCTGTTTAGTGTTGGGGAGAGAGGGCGGTGGGGAGAGGAATGGGGGATGAAGACCCGCAGAGAAAGCTCTGGCCATGGGGCCCGAGGTCGAGTTGGGGTCCCGATGGAGACTAAGGTTGCAACTCAGGTCGGGGTTGGGGGACAGGGTCTGCCTGGGGTTAGAGTTGGGAGTGGAGTCAGGGTCAGGGTTAGGGTCTGGATAATAGTTTGAATTGGGGTGTGCATCGGGAGTTGGAGATGAGTTTGGGGTCAAGGTCTTGATTGGGGTAAGGGCCGGGTTAGTTAGATTTGAGGTTTGGTCGGGGTAAGGGTCTGGGTTAGGGTTGGTGTCTGGGGTTGGGGGTCAAGATTTGAATGGGGATTGGGTTGGAGTTGAGGTGGGGCCCCGGCTCAGTGTCAGAGCCGGGCTGGGCTGAAGGCTGGTGTTGGCTCAGTCCCAGGCACAGGGCTGGAGGTGGCCTTGGCTCAGGGCTCAGGGCTCAGGGCTCAGGGTTTGGTTAGTAGGGGACGAGGACCCGGGTGCTCCAACCCCGGGCCTTCTCTTACCGCTGGGCCTTGTGGTCCTCTGGGGCCATCTTTGCCGGTGTCACCAGGAGGGCCCCGGGCCCCAGGTGGTCCAGGGGGCCCCGGAGGCCCAGCAGCTCCATCTTGCCCTTGATCTCCCTGAAAGAGATGGGGTTCGTCATGGCCCTGAGGGTGAGGGGCAGGGGCTCCAGCCTGCAGAGAGAGGCCCGTTGGATGGGCAGCTCTAGGCTTTCCCCTTCCCCGGCCTTGAGGCGGGCTCAAAGAGACAGGCTCTGGTACTGGGCTCTTGCTGCTTCTTGCCAGCCTCCCGAGCGGGCTGGTCTCAGCACCTTGGTAAGAGACCCAGCAGGACCTTTTGTACTTCAAGGGATGTGCCAGCTGTCCGGTGCCTGAAGCCCAGACATGGTGTTTAGGTGAGAGATGACGCAGGCTGGGGGTCGGAGAAAACACAGGTGCCCCACAGCCCCCTGCTTTCTGGGAAGGGGACTGAGTGTCTCCCGAAATAACTTCCTGGTTGGTCAGCTCCTGCTATGTTAAAAGCGATGGAGGTGCTCCCCTGGAGAATCACATAAAAACCTGTGCACGAATGCTCATAGCAGCTTTGTTTGTAATAGCCCCAAACTGGAAACAATCCAAATGTCTTTTAATAGGTGAATGGTTAATAAGCTGGGGTACATCCATGTCATGGAATACTACTTGGTAATAAAAAAGGAACAACTTCTGACACACGCAACAACTTGGATGCGTCTGAAGTGAAATATGTGAGTGAAAAAGTCAATCTCAAAAAGCTACAAGCCGGGCGTGGTGGCGCACGCTTGTAATCCCAGGACTTTGGGAGGCGGAGACCGGAGGATCAGGGTTCGCGGCCAGCCTCAGCTCTCTCTCTCTCTCCCTGTCTCTCTCTCTCTCTCTCTCTCTACCTAGTGAGGCCCTCCGCAACTTCGTGAGACCCGGTTTCAAAATAAAGTATAAAAAATAGGGCCGGGGGTGTAGCGCGGAGGTAGAACGCCCCTGGGTTCAATCCCCGGTACCGCAAAAAAAAAAAAAAGCTACATACTGTAGGATTGCATCTATCTATCATCTATCTATCTATCTATCTATCTATCGTGTGTGTGTGTGTGTGTGTGTGTGTGTGTGTGTGTGTATTTGTGGTACTAGGGATTGAACCCAGGGGCATTCTACCTGTGAGCTACACCCCCTAGTCCTATTTATCTTTTATTTTGTAACAGGGTCTTGCTAAATTACTGTGTGCTAGCCTCGAACCTGCAATCTTGTGGTCTCAGCTTCCCAAACACTGGGATTATAGGTGTGTGCCAATGTGCTCAGCTCTACGTAATATTCTTTTTTTTTTAAAAAAATATATAAGCCAGGCGTGGTGGCCCATGCTTGTAATCCCAATACTTGGGAGGCTGAGACAGGAGGATCGCAGGTTCGCGGCCAGCCTTAGCTACTTAGTGAGGTCCTCCTCAACTTAGTGAGACCCTGTTTCAAAATAAAGAAATAAAGAATAAAAAAAAGGGCTGGGGGTGTGGCTCGGAGGTAGAATGTCCCTGGGTTCCATCCCCAGTATTGCAAAAAAAAAATATATATATATACACTTTAATTGGTACATTTTATTATACATTACAATGAGATTCAAAGTGATACATTAGCTGGGTGTGGTACAATTCCAGTAGTAGGAAGGCTGAGACAGGAGGATTGCAGGTTCCAGGCCAGCCTCAGTGACTTAGTGAGGCCCTCAGCAACTTAGTGAGGCTGTTAAAAAAAAAATAAAATAGGGCTGGGGAGTGTAGCTCAGAGGTAGAATGCCCCTGGGTTCATTCTCCAGTAACACACACACACACACACACACACACACACACACGATACATGAATACGTGCACACGTCACTGGGCGTAGGTAATGCTCCTGAATGGCAGTTTTCCACAGCTGGCGACAGTGGTTGCCGGGGTTAAGGATGGGGAGGGAGCGAGTGTGGCCATGAAAGGGTAGCATGCAGAGCCTTTGTCCGGCGGTTGCACAAATCTACAAGTATGGTAACATGGAACAGAAGAACACACACACCTGAACACACACACAAATGTGTGAGCATAAAAGTGGGGAACTCCGGACGGGTTGCTGGGCTGTGTGATGTCATTTTCCTGGTTGTGAGATTGTACTACAGTGAGGTGAGATGTCACCACTGGGGGAGACTGGATGATGGGTACAGGGGTGTTATTTATTACAACCACACGTGAATCTACAATCAGCTCAAAAGAAAAAGCTTAAAAAAGGCAATTAGGGCCACACCGTCTCATCCAACACCAACTCCCCAATTCTTGGAGCCGAGGTTAGTACTGAGGTTAGACCTCAGGCAGCCAGAGCCCTCACCTCATGGCCCAGCCAGTGAGTAGGGAAGCCCGCAGCATGGCCACGCCTTCTGCTGCTCTAGCAGGACCTGCCCAACGCCGGCACAGGGTATGCTAGAGGGACATGCTTGGCTCATAGTACCAGCGGCTCCCAAGTCGCTTGTCACCAAGAAAGGACAAAGCCATTGCGGACCTATTTTATTCAATGTTTGTGACGAGCTGGCCAGCGCACTATTACTGTCCCATTTATTTAATTAAATTAATTAATTAATTAATTAATTTTGGTACTGGGGATGGAACCCAGGGGCATTCCACCTCTAAGCTACACCCACAGCCCTATTTTTATTTTGGAACAGGGTCTCACTAGGTTGATGAGAGTCTCACTACTTGCTGAGGCTGGCCTGGAACCTGCGATCCTCCGGTCTCAGCCTCCTAAACACTGGGATGACAGATGTGCGCCGCCATGCCTGGCTTTACTGTCCCAATTTACAGATGAAGACCCCGGGGGTCAGAGAGGAGAATCATGTACTTAGGGTTACAGAGCTAGGCGAAGCTGAGCCCCTCTGATGGTCAAGGCAGCTGGGTTCTTCTACACACTTTTTTTCATCCCTGGACTCCCACAGTATGAAAAAGATCGCCTTTTTAGAAAACTGCACTTAAAGCCAGGTGTGGGAGCTGGGCGTGGTGGTGCACGCTTGTAATCCCAGTACTTGGGAGGCTAAGACGGGAGGATCCAGGTTTGCGGCCAGCCTTAGGTACTTAGTAAGGCCCTCCGCAACTTAGTGAGACCCTATTTCAAAATAAAGATTAAAAAATAGGACTGGGGGTGTAGCTCGGAGGTAGAATGCCCCTGGGTTCCATTCCCAGTACTGCAAAAAAAAAAATTTAAAAAAGCCAGGCATGGTGGCACACGCCTGTAATCCCAGCACTTGGGAGGCTGAGATAGAAGAATTGCAGGTTTAAGACCAGCCTCAGTGATTTAGCGAGACTCAGCAACCTAGTGAGACCATGTTTCAAAACAAAAAAATTGAAAACAGGACTGGAATCGGGCTTGGTGGTGCATGCCTTTAATCCCAGTACTTGGGAAGCTAAGATAGGAGGATCGTGGGTTCAAGGACAACCTCTGCAACTTAGTGAGGCCCTCTGCAAACTTAGTGAGGCCCTGTTTCAAAATACAAAATAAAAAAAATAGGGCTGGGGGTGTAGCTCAGAGGTAGAATGCCCTTGGGTTTAATACCCAGTAATCACAAAAACAAAAACAAAAAAGAAAATAAAAAATAGGGCAGGGGGTTTAGCTGAGGTAGAATGTCTGTGAGTTCAATCCCTAGTATCACATTAAAAAGAAAAAAGGAGCTGGGCGTGGTGGCGCATGCTTGTAATCCCAGTACTTTGGGAGGCGGAGACCGGAGGATCCGGGTTCGCGGCCAGCCTCAGCTCTCTCGCTCTCTCTCTCTCTCTCTCTCTCTCTACTTAGTGAGGCCCTCCGCAACTTCGTGAGACCCGGTTTCAAAATAAAGTATAAAAAAAATAGGGCCGGGGGCGTAGCGCGGAGGTAGAACGCCCCTGCGTACAATCCCC